>VZTA01011370.1:6014-23995 GCA_013398855.1 Mohoua ochrocephala | reverse complement strand
GGGGCCAGACCCCTGCTAGCCAGCTGTTCCCCACCCAGGGCGATGGCAGCCGGCAACCACCCTGCACATCGTTGGTTTCAGGCGCCCCCAGAGGTTTAGGAGGTGGCTCTTGGGTGAACAACCATAGGTTTTATTGTGCAAGACCCCAGGGAAGAGAAGGTCCCACATCGGTGTCCCAAGAACCAAGAGGCTGAACTTCCGTTCAGCTGGGGGTCATAAGGGGGTCCCGAAGCGGGGCAGGGTAATACAAAACAGCCAGTGGGAACAGAGGGGCAGGAATGGGGGCTTTGGTTACATCTTGCAGGGGTACATGAATATTCATAAGAGTCGATGGGAGGAGTTCTTACAACAAACTCGGAGGGGGGTTTCTTGGACCCAACCATGGTCCCTTGGTCTTTCGGGCCCCCCTGCTACCACCCATTGCAACAGATGGGAAAGTGAGAGCGTGGAACAACTACTCACACCTGCAGAGAGAAACTGTCTCACTGGGGACCAAAAGGCAGACAAGGAGACAAGGCTGACCTGCTTCCACTGTGCCGTCTGTTTTCCTGGTGGGAGGACGTGAGGCATCACCTGTACAATTTCCTGTCTCTGCTCAGTTGGGCAGTGGGTCAGGCATTCCAAATAGCATCACAGCCAGCCCAGCCCGTCATCCTTGCAAGTGCTGAGGTGACGTTTCTGCTCGGTACCACGACTCAGGAGTCTGAAAGGGAATTTGAAAGGATTAAAGGGTTTGAAAGCTTTCCATCGCTCTGCTTTCAGAAGGAGGGTTTTACTGTGCTTATTCATGGTTTTGATGCTCAGAGCAAACAGATGCTTGTTTAGAATTAGGTCAGAATTCCCAGACTCGTAGGAAATACTCTCTGCTGTATTTTGCACTGTTTAGTACCCAAAGCTAACCACGCACACCGTCCCTGTGAAAAGCCTGAGGTGTTCCCCCACCCAGGGCATTCCTTGCTGATGCTGAGAGCTCTCTCAGGGTGTAAGCAGTCAGAGACCATCTGTGCATGGGCTGGGGAAACTTATGTAAATATTGCTGCTTTGGGGCTGGTATTTAGAAGGTGCTGGGCTAAATGATTTATTAGTGTGCTCAGCGCTGACGCTGAGAGGGTTCTTCTCAGGTTGGCTTTTATCACTGACACCTCCTTATGGGGTCTCACTTACTGGAAAATTCCTAGTAACTGGATAGTGGGAGGGACCTGCAGCCCCAGGTCAGTACCTTATGATCTTGTGCTGGAAGCTGTGCAATCCCTCGCAGCATGAGAGAGTGAAACCCAGAGGCATGGCCATCCTGGAGGCATGGCCTTGCGCTAGTTAAATTTGATGGGAGAAGCTGCAGCCTCTGCACTAGTGGCAGCTAAAAGTTTCTCCCTACATGGTCTATTTCTTTTATTTTTGCATGGTGGCTGTGCAGCAGTCAGAAATTACCTTCCCCTCTACAGATCCTTGAGCAGCCACCAGCAGAGACTGGATGGACGGACCCCATGTGCCTGTAAGCCTACCCTGTATAACAAAAAATCCTTCATTTAGGAACCCCAGTAGTCTAAAACTCAGTAAATACCAGACTTTAGGTCATTTATTCATCCCCACTGCATTCAGCAGAGCAGAGTCCTGGACATGTGGGATGGGAAGCCACTGGATTCAGCAGCCCAGCAGGTAAAAATAGTCTGTAGCCAGGTTGAGCATGAATTCCAGATTGGCACACACACAAACCCTGTGTACATGGGACCACACACCACAACCCAGTGTTGTGGTTTAAGCCCAGCTGGCAGCTCAGCTGCTCACTCACTCCTACCTGGTGGGATGGGGCAGAGAATCAGAAGGCTAAAAGCAGAAAACACATGTGTTGAGATAAAAACAATTTTGTAGGGAAAGCAAAAGCCACTCACATGACCAAGGCACCACAAGGAATTCATTCACCACATCCCATTGGCGGGCAGGCGTTCAGTCACCTCCAGGGAAGCCAGACTCCATCACACCTGATGGTGGCTTGAGAAGACAGACTCCATCACTCTGAACATCCCCCCCTCCCTCCTTCTTCCCCCAGCCCTGTAAGCCAAGCATGATGCCGTAGGGTATGGAATTCACCCTTGGTCAGCTGGGCTCAGCTGACCCCTCCCAGCTCCTCGTGCACTCCCGGCCTCCTGGCTGGCAGGGTGCAGTGAGGAGCACAAAAGGCCTTGACTCCGTGCAAGCGCTGCTCAGCCGGAACAAAAACATCCCTGTGTTTTCAACACTCTTCTCAACACAAATCCAAAACACAGCCCCACGCCAGCTACGCTGAAAAAACCAACTCTATCCCAGTCAAAGCCAGCACCCACAGAAAACACAGCACTTGCACAAGCAGCACAAAAGTTTTAGTCCTGTCCCCCTCTGTGTCTGATCAACACGAAGGCCTGCGTGTTGGAAATGCACACATACACACCCCGTGGGCAGGAACTGTCCTCGTATGTCCTGCTGGCACCTGGGGGGACACACGAGCCCCCAGAGGGCTCCAGCCCCACTCATTTGCGGGGACAAACACACAGACACACAAACACACACACACACACAGACACACAAACACACACACACACACAAACACACAAACACACACACACACACACACACGAGGCTATGGACCCCTCCTGCAACCAGTCATGGACACCTGCCCTGCCTGGCAGCTGGCCCTGGATGGGGATCAACCTTTGCACACACACACACACACATGCAGACAGGTCTCACAGTGAACCCCAGACCTCACACTCCCCCGTGCTTGTCTGGACCAGTAGCCAGCTCCTCCAGCTGTCTCACAGGTAGGGATGGAGAAACATCTGGCCCAGGCTATTTCTGCTTCGACATCTGGCTCCCAAGCCACCTATTCCGTTTGCCTGCCAGCAGCAGTAGGGACCCTCTACCCAGGGGTACAGCTGGCCCCAGTTTAATGAGCAGATGTGACAGATGGCAGCAGTGAGGTGCAGACAAGGCTACTGACTGGCCATGTGTGCACTGGCCTCCTACATCCCTTAACTCTCCCCTGCTCATTATTCTCCAAACCACCGTGATCCTTCCCTTTTGCCACTTTCGATTCCTCCCCATAACATCCTGTAAGTTTGTTCCATCCCTAGACATTGTTCCCCTGCACCCCACAATGTGCCAGACCCCTCAGGTGAGCCTCTCCTGTTGTCTCACCCTGATAGAGGTCACCCTTGGCCCATGGGGCTAAGGGTTCTCTGGGGCAGTCCTGCAAAGGGCAGGAAGGGATCCTGTCCCCAGGGAGGTTATCAGGGTCTGCCTGCCTTTTGCCATGTAACTACACTAGGTCTGACACACGAAAACATTTTTGCCCTCTCAGGTTACTTTGAAAGCTTTGCTTGAATAAAAGAATAAATTCATACAATCTTTGGATTTTAGGGGCTGCAGCTTTGTTGATACAACAACTGTGGGCTTGGTGGGGAGATCAGAACCCTCAAAAGCAGCGCAGCAATGAAAATGGAAAAGGGGAACTGTCTGAAAATGCAACCAAAATACCTAATTGCACACACATAAGTAGTGAAAGAAGAAGATCTCAGAAGTGCTGTCTGTAGACCAGGAAAATACTGGAATTTCACATGTTGAAAATTCATCAAACGTCCTTGATATAAAGTTACATTCAGGCCACTTCTGAGCAAAAAGGAGTCTGTATTATCCCAAAGCCTTAAAAAATTGAATCGGCTAGTGAGTGGGAGCTCGGAAATCCTCCCTGAAAAATTCTTCCCTTCGGCTTTCTTGGCCGTGGCCAAGGAATAGCAGGTCTTTGATGTTGTAGATTTTTTTACCTTTCAAAAAATGAGAGATGTGCAGAGTAGCAGCTATTGTGCTTGAGGACTGCAGAGACAGCAGCCACACACATAATCACATTATTTTATTTTTCTACACTCTGTCCTTGATGTTTTTCCACTTGTGTGGTTTATTCTTGGCTACTATATAGCATAAATCTATAAAAAAGATGCAGTTCCCTTTGTCTGAGTGGTAAAAACCCACAGAAAAAGAGGCAGTAAGATAAGCCAATTTGAAGTATTTGAAGATTCAACAGCCACCAGTTGCATGATGGCACAAGAAAAGCCACCAAAGTAGGTTAATACCAATGGGTGAGTTTTGAAAGTGGCTGTAGAGTGGGCCAGGATCTGACAAAATGGTCTTGGACCATCCTAATGTTAACATGTTCCTTTGAAAACATGGGATATTCTCACACAATTCTTCCTTCCCATCAGTTGCCCTCTGCCAGTGCCCCAGCCTATATCCTGGAACTTCCTGCAATGGGATGTGAATTACAGCACCTTGCTTTCTAATTGCTGACCTCCATCCCATTTTAGAGCGTCTTGAGTCTCTTGCCCTTTGAAATAAGATCCCCATTTCAAGTCAGTCTGAACTGAAAGCCTGAATCCAGAACTGTGAGAGAGATGGAGAATTTCAGGGGAAAATGTTTTACCACCAGGAATGTGGGTGATGGCCCTTGGCAGGCAAGCATCGGTTTTGTTCCTGGAAAGGGATGTACATCTAGAACTTGGAAGAGCTGAGCAAATTCAAGCAGGGTGCTGCCTCTAGATAGCAAATTAGGGTGGCAGAAAGAAGAAAGGTTTGATTTTGGGAGTCTCCTGTGAGTGTCACAATTGCATGTTGAAGGCAGTTCCCTCTGGAATGACTCAGCGTGGGCTACAGCTCGTGGGTGTCTTTGCTGGGTGTAAAAGAGCTGCCATGGGTTTTGGGGACATGGGGGAGAGCCCCTAGAACAGGTCATGTCAAGTCTACAGACCCATTTGGAAGAATAATTTGTAGTCTCTCTGGGCAACAAATGCCTGAAATGTTACTGTTCCTATTCTCATGTCCTTCCCAGGTCAGTCCTAGCGTAAGCAGATTCTGCAGAAGTTTTCTTCTGAGAAAGCTATTTTTACATATACTGGGTAGGAAATTGTTGACATCGCAAAGGGAAATATATTTTAATAGCAATTGTTTCAGTGCCAGTTCACATTTGTTCTAACAGAAATGCCTTTTCATAAATGAACCCAGTTCTGTGAGAAGATCACACGTGCAGTAACTTTAAAGAGATGGCACAGCCTGCAGACCACCAGTGTCCACAGCACACACCTGTCTTCTTTTAAAAGAAGTATTGATCACATATTATGACTTACAAAATAAGTCTCATATTTCTGTGTATATTTCCACAATGCTGTATCAGAACAACATGGTCATTTCATGTCTTGACAAAATTGTCACAGAAGCCTCCTTTGCTTATCCTTAGGGTGGAGAAGAGCCTTAAGGAAGTCTTGGTGAGTGCAGTTGTGGAGGGGCTTTACCAGTAAGCACCACTGATCCCAGACCTCCCCGGCTCGATGCTCTCCATTAACCAGAGCAGAAGATGGAGCAGATGAGGCATAAATGCAATTCCTTTCTTGGGAATGCATCACACTTTTAAAGGACTGCTAGGAAAATATTCTCTGTCAGTACTCAGAGGCTGAGGAATAAAAAAGGCTTTCTGACACCCCCCCATAACAGTTAACTCTTCCAGCACAGGTTTGAGAGGAAGATAATCATATTTCCAATGATTTCTTCTCTGTTACTGACCAAAAAAGAAGCAGAGGGAAGTATGGCTAAAAAAAAATATTCTTTGCAACTTTTTACATTTCTTTTTTTCCTTGCTTAAGTGTCAGATTTTTAGGATTCAACTTCAAAAGTCCCCTTGGTTTCTCTGAATAGCTTGCCAAGCATTTAATGATCTATTAGCAATTAATAGAGTGTGCTTGGCAAGCTAGCAAGCTGGAAAGTATTCATTTCATATCCAGCAAGCAGAACACTTTAGAAACACATGTAAAGAGCACAGTGATTTCAGAGAGGGTTGTCATGATGAGTTTGAGTTTCTTGCCTGCTTCTATTAATTCGAGAGTAATGTTATAAGCTCAATTGCTAGGGCAGAGTGAAATACTTCAAGAAGTCTAATATTTCAAACCCAATTATTTTGGATTTAATTTAATGGAAAATTTTGCCATTTTGTTCCAAAGTGGAAGACTACTACAATTTGAGATGCAGGATATTTCCATGGAATGGAAATAAGAAATTAGATTTTCTGATTTGCAGCTATTAGTGTCTTGGTTCTAATTATATTCATCCTTACATTTGTGTGAGAGAGTACCTGTATTTTTGCAAACTGGCTTAAGTAAAACAAAATTTGAATTAAAATAATTGCCTCTTCCAGGACATCTGTTCAACATTAAAAGAGTATCAACTCATTATCTGATACACATTACCCAAGATAATGTTAGCTTTTTTTTCATTTTATGCTTCTTTTCAATTGCAGCTTAAATTCCCAAGCTTTCTGAAATGGTGAGTCATTAGGAATGTAATTTCAAAGACTGTATTTAATCTCTTTATCTTTTCCCACAACTGATTTACCCAAGGGCACAAGTAAAGCACACAAAACATATTCCTAAAGGCCCCTAAACTGTTATTTCTTTCTTATCTAGCCTTATTTTATTCTCACTTTATCCAAAACTGCTCTAAAAAGACTCATCGAGTTGGTAATTTAAACTGTGAGGGAATTTGAGCGGCTTTTATCACCATATGGATTTGAGCTGACGACTAGATCTGAGTTTTGTCTCCTCTGCTTCTTGTTCCATGTGAACCTGATCCACAGCACTGTCTCCTGTCTGTTCCTACTGGCTTTGGAATACAGGCATATGAAGGTTTTTTCCTTTCTACCACTAACATTTTTTTCTTAAAGCATTCTCCACGTGAAATTGTTGTCTTAAGTAGGAACCATGCCAAGTAAGGTGTTAAGTAACTGAAAATAAATTAATTCAAAGCAGCTATTAAAGTTAGTGATTATCAAAAATGAGAAAAAAATCCCCAAACCAAAAATCTAACTGATCTCTACTTTGAAGTTTAAAGTCCTAGGTAGACCACTCAGAAATAAGAAAAGGGGAAAAAGGTATTTCCAAATTGTTGTTAATATTATATTTATTCTGGTACGGTACCTGAAATATATTAATGTGCATCATCACCACGTGTGTGTAATATCTTTGTGGAAGAAATGTGTGGAATAGAGGTAGACACGGAACTCTTCCTGCAATTATTTCTGGGGATATTTTCCTCACTTTGTCATGTATGTCACCAGTTTGTACTTAAAACTTTGTCGGTGCATTGGTTAGTTCCAAGCGTAGTCACCGGTGTAGAAAGTACCAAATGTTACTGTCCTGATGTGGTAACATATTCTAGTTGGAGGATGCCTTCCCAATAAATACATGCTTTTAGCTTAAATCAGCTTTCCCATCTGTAATGAAAAAACGTTTCTCACACGTTGACCTTAAGCTCCAACTAATTTTCCTGACAAGATGCTAAACAGGAGGCTTGGCTATCAATGAGGCTGATAAGCCTTGTCCATGGCTGCAGCTGGAATGCAGACAAAAGCCACCCAAGGACAAGCGGTCTTCAAACGTCCTTCTCCAAGTTCTTGCTGGTCAGGGTTATCTCCCACCATCACTAAGTGTGGGAGACATCTGTCTCTGTCCTTGACTGGAGGCTCCCAGTGCCTCTCTTCACAATGAATGTGATACAGTGACTTCTCCCAGAGCCCTGGAAGTCCATGGGGCTCTGCTGCGATGATGCTTGCACCTGAGGCACTGCACCCAGGATGCCAAATGTCTGGCCACGTATGTATCCTAAAAAATATTCTAAAGAGGAGAAGTAGCTTTTAAAAGAGTGGAGCGAGACAGAAGACAATCATAATTCAGAAAAAAATCTCATGTTAATATGACCATTGAGGGGAGATTGATGTATATTTAGAGGAATCATAATTTCAAACTTGATGCTCAAAATGAATTGTGTGTTTTTATAGCACATCCTTGTTCTGAGACACAACAACCCAACCTGTGCTGACCCATGCCTGTGTAACCTGTAAAATAATTCACAGAGGACAACGCTGTTTATATCATCTACAGCACAGAATGTTTTGACATGGAGACATAGAGGAATACAGATTGCAATGCATAGACTAGAGAAGCAAGATGAATTCTGAGGAAAACACTCTACATTTCAGTTTTTATCGAAAGAAACTAAGCCTAAAGTAAGCATGGTCCATCTTCCAGTGAGGCAAACCTTGGGCTTATTTCTGCAGTGTCTTGCTCCCTTCACAGTTAGGTGTTCATACGTGTACACAGAGGACACTCCTGGAAACTTTATGCCCTGTGCAGGAACACAGCAAAGACAGACAATGTCGAGCCTGAGCAGTCTTCCTACACTGCAACACACAAGACAAAGGAAGCACCAGCTCCTTCTTCCAAGTGCTCCACAACTGATTTATTTGAACACAGCAAACTCCTTCCTTTGAGGATAGGAGCTGATGTTTATTATTTCTAAAAACAAGAGTTCACTGATACCCCCTGATGTACCACCAACAAGCACCTCATTGCTCTGTTCCGCTCCCTCCTCTGTTCTTCCCTGGCCTATGATTTTTCTGCTTTTGTACTGTTTTTCTTTTTTCCTTTTGACAGGAGTTTCTAATTATCAGCAAACAGATTGTTTTCCTCCTGCTTCATTAGACAAGGCATTCATCCTTTCTGCAAGAGAAAGGCAAAGTTCAACAGCACAACTAATTGAAAGCAACTAACAACCAAGTTGGCCTCATAGGCAGTGCAGGAAACACAGCTTGCCTGTGGACATTTTACCAACAATCTGACTTTTGTGCTCCAAGCAGCCTAAAAAACCTTTTTTTTTGATCAAAGGCTTCCTTCTCAGGCTGAGATTGCTTGCAGAGTGGACAGATAACACTTTGGAAGTGCTAAAGCCATGACTTTGCCATCTTTATGTTTTTGGGAATGACACTAAGCCACCAACTTGAACAATTGTTGGGTCCACACCAGTGTCTGAATGTCATAGGATGGAATACATGCTAAGAATCCCTAGGAATGTGCTGTACTCCATCCAGCAGGCCAGAAGGAGCTCAGCTGGAACCTGAGAGGTTTACCTTGATCTGAGTTCAGAAAAGCTGACTTTCAGAAGCCCATTCCAGTTTTCAACCCGTTCCAGTAAGGGCTGTTCTTGATGGTGTCGAGTGGATGAGGTGCTAGATATTACTGTTTCTTCGGGGGTTCTTACTACATGAATGTCGAATCTTCAAGCTCTTCCAGCCATGACTAATGTTATATCAGCATTTATTTACATAACTGCAAGATGCACAAATCCTAGCATCAATTACTGAGTTTTCCCTTATCTCATTAAAAGAGAAGAGGCAGCATGAATCCTAAGATGTCATCACAGACAAGGGCAGGAAAACTGGAGGACATCTGTGGCTATCCTGGCTGTTCTGCCAGGTGGGGGATGCATGACCCAACAGGCACTGCTGTTCAGAGATTCCCATTTGGATGCTCATACTTCAATACACCAGAAGAAATTTCTCCCACTCTCTCAACTTCTGAGTAATGCCTTCAGGTAAGAAGCCACTGAATATTTGGCTCACAAACATTGGTTTTAGTCAACTGCCCCAATCTCCTCCAAAGACAGAAACCTACTTCAGCTTATGGCTTTTATCCAATTTTTTTCCCACTGCCAACAGATGTGGAAAACCCCACAAATCTCAAAGAATACAGCCCACTCCTCTGACAGTGCAGCTGACTGCAATTACAATGTGCTGCCATGCCATAAAGAGGACAAAGATAGCCAATATGGATAGATGTAACAATATTTAAAGTTTTTTTTTTAGCAGACTTCCCTTGCTGGGTCTGATTGGCTCTGTTTTTTCTTCCATTCCTTCTGGGCTAAAGATATATATTATTCCAAGAGTATGCTAAAAATACAGGTAAACCATAATTAGAAACTTCTGCAAATAGAAATATTTAACTAAATTTTTAAAATTTATAAATTTCAATAATCTTTTTGGTACACAAATGTTGCCTAGACTTCTGGTACTTCTTTATTCTTATTTTTGGAGGGGAAATAGGAGTCTGCTTCTGTTCTTCTCGATTTTTACAATTGATCTCTCGCTTTTCAAGATGAAGCAAAATAGTTTTTCTGGCATTAGAAGAGCTAGACAAGAGCTCTACAATTTTAAAATCAATTGCAATCTTATAAAATTGGCCAACTATCCAAGGGTAAGACAGGGTAATTCTTACACTGTTTTAAGCTCAAAAGCAGTTCCTTACTGTCCTCTAGTGGAGTAGTGATATCCTCACAGACACAATCTGCTCCTTTCTTCTTGTAACTAAACCTGCTGCCCTCGGAGATTCACTGTTTCCACATTTCATGACTTTATCAGCAGCCATCACATCCCTTCCTGTGTGTGAGGGGGTTCCACTCTGCAAATTCCCCCCTCTTCTATATCCCAGTTCCACTTGCTCAGTGAATAATGTAACACTTTTCCCTCCACCCTTTCTCAGAACATGAACAGGCTGAATGAAATGGGACCCAGCAGAACCCCACTGTAATTTCTTATGCACCTTTAAACAGGCATCCTCCAGGAGAGAACAACTTCTGCACCATGACAAGTTGGTTCTACTGTGAGCTGTCCCATAAATCAGACTTTGACACCTTCAAAGTGTCTAAAAGACCATCACAACGGCACCTTTAAAAAGTGTCATCTTTTCACGTTGCATTTATCCAAAGGTCTGAAAATCTTGTTCATTATAATCCTGTCAATTAGCCCAGTTCCCACGACTCCATAACACTCACCAGGCTGCAGCCCCACTCATCATCTTGGAGTCTTTTGTAAAGCCTGAAGGCAGAATTGTTACTTTGTTCTCCTGGACCACCACAGCTTGGTTTGAATATCATGTTCCATGCCATAGTGAGGGATTCAGCAGTTTCTTCTCTCACCTCCCAATCCACAGGGGCAGGCTCCAATCCTGTCCTCTTGCCAACACCCCGTCATTGACCTTTTCTGCCATTTCACTTCCCAACACCCACTCTGCAAAAGTTCCCAGGCACTTCCATAATGAAGATGGCTGTAAAAATCCCATTTTTTCTTGTCATCTTACCTTTAAATAGTCCCATTATTGTTTGATCTTTTACTTTACCTTTCACTTTTACTGATAAAGTTTGTTCTGATAGTTCTTAAAATAGGATTTATAGTTGTTTCTTTCAGAAATTT
Organism: Mohoua ochrocephala; assembly: GCA_013398855.1. NCBI lineage: Eukaryota > Metazoa > Chordata > Aves > Passeriformes > Acanthizidae > Mohoua > Mohoua ochrocephala. Next base: position 12,900 of record VZTA01011370.1, on the reverse strand, counting down.
TCTCAAACAGCCTACTCCATAGCAAAATTTACATTGGATAAGTTACAATGTGCTTCCACTTTTCTTTTTGCGGACATAGCCTCTACTGTGTAAAGGTTCTCCCTAGTTAAAAGCAGTCCCCTACCCTACTCTTCTTGTTAAAAACTTCTTTTTTAATGGATAAATATTTATTCAGAGCATGTTATAGCTGTCTTAAAACAATTTTCAAGATACCTGGAAGAATTCCACTTTCTGGCAGCATCTGTTAATTTTTTTCAATTTTTTTTTTTAATTTGCAGGAAACCAGACTTACCTTGGCATGGGTTCTTTGACTGCCTGCTCCAAGAAATGATCTTTTACAGTGTGTAAACATTTATTGTCAGCTTGTATTAGTATATATGGGAATGACTTAAGACTTTCATTGTTATTTGGCTTTATGCCTTTGGCATTCCTTAGGATATACCTCTGTGAAATGCTAAAGTAAGTGAATCAGCTAAGCAGGTAGGATGGGGACAGTGCCTCCTGTTATACCTTCTTCTACTTTTCTGCAAGGCCTGTAATTTCAGCCTAAAAGGATTTTGTGTCACTTAGTGTTACAGTTAAATTGATCACATTTGTTTTAGTTTTCGTCTTGGGCCTATGCTACAACCTCTCCACCAGCAGAACCTGCCACCATTCCTATATAAATACAGCTGAATTTAAATGGTCCTAACCACAAAGTTTTGAAATACATACTTTTTTATACACACACATAGTACAGGAATAGAAATTACAGATACATTTAAATATATAAATATACACAGATAAACCCCCAGATGTATCCACACTTTCTATTATTTTATTTTTCCTTCAGGCATTTCAATAGTTGCTTGCTTTATGATCTCTTTTTAAAAGAGTTCTCACTGGTTGAACCCAACTCTGATTGTAGGTTCTTTATTCCTAAGGATCTTATGGTGATCTTTGGCTTGCCCACCGATGTAGGTATTACCCTGCCTCTGTGATACTGTATCTTACTTTCCCAATGCAAGTATGAAACTATATCCCCAGCGACAAAGGATAAATTTAAAATATCTCTGGAGAATCCTTCATAATCTAGGTGATGACTATTGCTGTCCACTAGGAGAACTCTGGGCAGAGCTGTCACCCAAATTTAGAAATAACAATGCTTATCTCTGTCAATAAATGAGACACATAATATGCAAGGAGATTTCAAGGAAATATAAAAGGAATATTGGATATTCTAATTTAAACACTGAGGAAAACATGGTGCTATACATTTAACACCAGAATTTAAGAAAGACGCTTAGACTTCCTGGATTTCACACCTCCAAACTATTAACAGTAGATACATTTCATATTTAATACAGCTTTATTCCAAGTAGATATAACCATTATTGCAACAAGAGAAAAGAAATACAAGAAAATCCAGTGCAAAATAAAAGCACCCTAGAAAACTGTCATTTCTCCTCCCATTGACAGACATTTAACCCTGCAAGAACAACAGATTTTAGTGACTTCAAAGCAGTTACTCACTGACACAAAGTTTAGACAGGAATTGCTGGAATTTCAGCTGCTGGCCTTAAAGAAAAAAAAAAGTAGGAGACTTGTCTGACAGGTGCAAAAATTAATACAAAATGTATTAACACAATATGAAACAAACATACATTAAATAGTTTTGTTTCCTGGTACATCAGACTTCCAAATGAATTTTATAAAAATTTACACATTCAATGAAACGATTTATCTATCATTGTGGAAAACACAGTTCTTTACTTCAAGTTTATATTAACTATAAATATCTACGGGCAGGAAAGATACACTTCAGGCTGGCACTCCTTACTTCCCCATCCTTTATGTCTTCTGCTCTTTGCCTTTTGGAGAAAACATTACAGCGTAAGGCTGCCGCCTTTTTGGACGTTGACAGGGACCAAGATCCTCTTTAATGTAGCCTTAAAAGAATAAATCTGAGGTGAGAAATACAATATAAAAACAGGCATAACTTCAGCTTTAATTTCTGTTTACCCTCAAAAAATAACTTGTCTTTTTTTTTGTCCTTTTGGGGCAACTGGTTCTGACTTCACATAAAGTTTTGAGATCCCAGGGTGCAAATATCATTCATTAAAACACGCAGCTGCTTTCCAGTAGGTGACTGCACAGTAATGCAATACAGACAGTTGACAATGAAGAAGAGAATGGAAACCATGAATTGTTCATCTATTCAAAACAAAACTGCACTTTTCATTTTCTTTCTACCGAGGATTTGATGTAAGAGTAACAAAGTATGCAAGTACTGCTAATTCAGTTGACTGATAAAAATCACTTTGAAAATGTAAATCCTAGTCATACAGAGGAAACTTCAGACCCACGTGCTTTGTGGGTTTCAACAGTACTTCCCTCTGTTTTAAGAGCACCCGGATTTATTAAAGACTGGAAAAAGCCAAACACGAGCCTACGGATCAAACACACCTTGAAAGCTCTCTGATAAGGAAAGTGTATAGAGAGTTTCTGTGACATGCTCAACTCAGCTAACACTGACAGTGAACAGACATTTTATGCGAGTCAGTTTCAGCACCTGGCTTTTGTCAATTCCTTACAGTTTATCAGCAACAATATCCACCAAAGTGAGAGCAGCAGATTCCTACTTCACAGCTGGAAAATTCTGTCTATGTAACTCAGTTGTTTAAAAAAACCCCAACCCAACACAAACAGATGGTTCAAGATACCAATAAGAAGTAGAAAATACCCATGTGGTACCCCACCACTTTGGAGTGGCAGGAGCAATTGCTTATCATGGGAACTCTCTCTAGTGTTTTAGTTCTCTTGCTACACTGCTATAAAATATTTTCTTTTCCAAGGGAGGGTTGATCTAAAGTCTGCCTCTGATATGCTGTTGGGGGACCATTAACAACTGAACAGCTCTCACTCCAGCAGAACAAGGAGATGGCCAAGAAGCTAATTTTTAATGAGGCTGCAAGCAGATTCCAAATGGGTAGTAACAAGTTATATAGTCAGTAAAAATCTTCCCTGTTCTGGAAGATTAAGGATGATACTGCAACACTATCCCACAATACACAACTCTGGCTACACTTTCCTATGCCTGACCTGACACTGTTACAAGAACAGACAGAAGCAAAGATTAATGTTTCACAGCTAATGCACAAGTAAAGAGAGAACTCAGAGAGCTCATACAGGGCTCCTCACCCCAGCATTTCACCACTTCTGAAGAAATGTACATAACGGATACTACAAACCCACCGTGTTTCAACATAATTAGTAAAAACTCATTTTTATACCAGGCTCGAGATTTTGAAAAATTATTTTGGAAAGAACAAACTTCTATGTGAAGATGACTTAAAAAAAACCCCAAACCAAACACCACATCTTTTCATTGTCACTAAGAAGCAGGGGATATGTACTAAAAACTGTTTAACTACACCTTACCTGCAACATTTCCACTACCACTTGGTATTATGAAGCTCTAAAAACACTGACAAAGGACATCAATAGTGCTGCCTGTCTCTCCTCAGTAAGTACAATCCCTCGGCCTTTGCCTCTGAAAATCTAATTCTTGCTTAGGGTCAAAGATATGTGGGGTTTAAATTAAGTTCTTTGAAAATCCCAATTATTTCTGCCTTCTCTATCTAGGCTCTAAGAACGTCTCCTTATATTCCTGTCTTAGTAGTACAGGAACTGCTAAAACCAGACAATATTTATTAAAAATAACGGCTGCTGATAAACAGACCTCAACAGGACTGGGTGAGAAAGGCTGCTACATGAACTAGAGATAACTTCAGTGGGAAAAAAAACCCCAAACAGCTTTTAAAAGTGCTTTTTAAGCTTTTTTTTTTGGCACAAACCTCTTTCCACACAGGTTTGGGTGGAAGGAAATCCAACCTCCCAGAAATTTTCAGGAGTATTTGGAGGAATGTAGCGAAATCTGTGTCTTGAACAGGAAGCTAGTTTCTTCTCTCTCTCTTCTTCTGGAATGTCTGCATAATACTGAATGTAAGGAGGGAGAAAAAAAATCCTAGTTAATAAATTCATACATACGGAGCGACTGCTTTACACAATGGACATTATCAATCACTGTGTTTATTAACACAGTTATCTAAAAACAATGGTGAGGACAGCCAAGAGAAGAGATTTGTTATCCAAGTGAGAAACACCTGGCAATTATCCTAAAAGCTTACTGAATTCACAGACTAAGCAAGTATAACTTTATGGTGGCAAATTTGTTAACCTTCTATCTTGTAACATACCGTAGGTAACAAGGTTTAGGCATGTGTACAATTACTTATGTCAACAGTTTACTGACTGATTTTACAAAGCTGAGAAGCACAGGTGTTGAAAGAGATCAGAAGTTTTTAATTTATTAAGTGTCAGCTTGCATTTACAAACAAAATAAAAAAAAATGAAAAAAACCCACACTACAAACCCCACGCTGCAGAATTATTTCCAGCATCCAAATTCACACTAGTAATAGCAAATTAAGTCAAAATGCTTCCTACTTACTTAGCCTGACATTAGAAATAAATAAAGGGCTAATTTAAGTAGCTGACTGACACTGGGACTGCAGAAACTACCTGCCAGTTGAGCATTCTCTATAGTAAATTGGCTACACTCTTTCACCCCTGTCAGATGCAATGAGAAAAGTATATACACTCTCCAAACCTTTTTGCTGGGCGTTCTCCTGAGTAGCATCATAGAAAGTTAGGGTATAATTTTTTTTCCATGCAGTTTTCTACTGTTTTAATTTGTAATTCTAGTTGTTATCTCCTAAAAATACAAATCTGGCCCTTAGAGCACACAGAGGGTCAAAATATTTTCAAAGTGAATGCACTGTTTGATTCAAGTGGCAAGTCCACGGTCACAGCCACACAAGAAACCCGACCCTCGTGACAGTGGTAAAACAATTCTACTGAAATGACAGTGTTACAATTCAAAAAGGCAAATTAAAGTTTATAACTCATTCAATCAGATGGAAAGTGACCTAGACTGGGGAAATCAGAAAAAGAACAGGATACCTCTGTCAACAGAGATTATTTCATGCTCCCAGCTACTGGCAGGATTTCAGAAAACCTACTTGGAATTGTAAAGTATGCTAATAAATTCCTTTTTTCCCTCTAAATCACAGACAAAATATTAAGGCATAAAAATCCTCCTCAAAAAAAAACCTCATGAGATATAAATACTGATGATTGTCTAGAAAAGAGCAATCAAAAAAAAAACCTCATGAGATATAAATACTGATGATTGTCTAGAAAAGAGCAATCAAAAAAAAAACCTCATGAGATATAAATACTGATGATTGTCTAGAAAAGAGCAATCACAGCTCTGAAAATATCAGCGTCAAAACTGCATGAACTAGGAAAAAAAGCCTTGTTTCAACATTTCGTAATTCTCTAGTCTGTGGGAACTGCAGCTCTGCCTGAAACAGGTACATCTTCCCTCCACAAATCAATTCAGGCTTTGTGCCATTTTACAGTGTGTCACCAGAACGTGTTCTGCTCTCAAAGCCCTTATCAGTACAGAAATCTAATCTAGGAACATGTGGGTCTCCTGGCCAAGAACGTAAGATTCACTTTGTTATACAGTGTTCCCTTAAACTGGAAAATGCCTGTGCCAAGACCAGAACATGAAGTGGGCATCATCAGAAGGGTGTCATCATTAGTGGGCATCATCAGCTGCTCAGGGATTGAGTCAAATAGAGTAGGGTCACTTATGCAACTGGACCTCAGAGACCCAGCTGGAAAGGTGTCTGTGTCACTCAGTTAATGTGATGATTAATGATTAATTAGATGTTCTCCTCATGAAAGAGGAGGAGCAGGCAATCGTTACCTAGTGCACTTCAATTTTTACTGACAAAAGTTAAGAACGAGGTGTTAAGTCAACAAAATTAACTCTAAGAATTCTACAGTGTCTGTGTAAGACAAATGAGTTTCATTTAGGGATAATTAGCAGCGCTCCTTATTTTGTCCTGTAAATAGCCTGAAATTTTGGAAATTGATCTAATAAAACTTTGTAGCGTGTTGCATTTTTTTAAATTAAAAAATTTATGATCAGTAAGGAATAATTACAGATCCAACAATGAAAGATACAGTACAGTTTAGTAGGAACAGAAAATAAGAACAATCAAAAATCAAGGTAAGTATGTTTTAAAAATCAATTGAAAGAAACTTTTCTTCTTTGGCTTGTTTAGAAATCTACTAGGGTTGGCAGAGAATGAGAGAATTACGTATGTCAGCTAAACAGCAAAAAGTACTCTCAGCTCTTTTCTAGATTGATCTCACTGCCCACAGCATTTTTAATCCACACAAAACATTCGAGCTAGGCTTTTCTCTGTGTGAAGATACTGCAACCTCATCCTGTCTTCCCTGTAAAATAATTGTTGATAGAACCCTACAATTTGCAGTCTCAGAAAAGGAACAAACCCTAAAAACATTCCTCCCATGACTTTAGCAAAAACTTACAGAATAATTCCTGTAATCTAAATGCATATAAAAACATGTGGCTGATTCTCCTACTCATCCAAGTGTAGCTACACTTAACCACACTAACAAATGTTACTTTTACAAGCTACCTGTAACTTCTGCGGGCAATCCTTCTCTGATAGTATCACAAGGTCGTAAAAAACCAAAACAAGCGTTTTTATCAAAAGTTCTGCACTGTAAAGTGAATGAGATGCTTCCACAAAACTTTAAGGTAAGCAGTTATAAAGGACTTAAATATCAGCCTGCTGGGGCATGTGCAGAAGTTAAATCTCAGGTCTTCTCACAGTGACAGTAACTGACCCCACTCGCACCACTTTGCAGTACAGGGCCAGAAACAATTTACTGATTTCTACCCACTCCCTAAATACTCCCTTAGACTTTGACAGCTTTTCAAACACATACAGCTCATCAGCAAG
>VZTA01011369.1:19451-35527 GCA_013398855.1 Mohoua ochrocephala | reverse complement strand
TGAAAGGGAGCCCAAACCCTCTGGAATTNCAAACCCTCCGAAATTGCCCCCAAACCCTCCGAAATTGCCCCCAAACTCTCCAAAATTGCCCCCAAACCCTGTGCAGGGCCCCCAAACCCCCCGAGGAGCCGCCGCCGTCGGAGGCAGCAGAACCAGAACCAGAACCACGGCTTGGGGTGGGTTTTTCCCACCATATTTTGGTTGAGCCGGTGCCGGATTTGCACGGAGGCCAAAACCTTGGCTAAACTTGGATAAACTGGAATGCCCGGGAGTTATTTATTATCCCTGGAACTTCGGGAATAAATCAATCCCGGGAATCCACGGGGGCGAGCAGTTCATGAGCTCAGGGAGAGAGAGCCAGGTTGGCCGGGAATTTTATCCGGGAATTGTTTCCCCTGGGCAATCCCATGGGGAAAAGAGGAGTTTTCCTGGGGGAAAAATCCCGATTTTCCTTCCCAATGCAGTTGGAAATCGGCTTCAAATCCGCGTTTTTCCATGTTAAATCTTGGATTGAGCAAGGTGGGAGTGGGAGGTGGAGGGGTTGGGATTGTTGTGCTCGGCAGGGTTAAAGTTTAACAGCGGAGCTTTGGGAGATGTTCCACGGCTGGAAAAAGGGATTCGAGGGCTCGGGAATTCCGCTGTGGGAGAAATGGAGCTGGGAATCGGAGCTGGAAGGGGTTTGGGAAGGGGTTTGGGAGAGATGGGGAAAGGGGAGAGGGATGGGAACTGGAAGAGACGAGGTTTGGGTGGGATTTTGGGGAAGAAATTTTTCCGCTGGCCCAAGTGGCTCCAAGCCGGCCTTGGGAACTTCCAGAGATCCAGGAGCAGCCACAGCTCCTCTGGGAATTCCATCCCAGCCTCTCAAAGCCAGGAATTCCTTCCCAAAATCCCATTTAAATCTCCCCTTTCCCAGTGGGAAGCCATTCCCTGTGTGCTGTCCCTCCATCCCTCATCCTAAATCCCTCCCCAGCTCTCCTGGAGCCCCTTTAGGCTCCGAAAGGGGCTCCGAGGTTTCCCTGGAATTTCCCCTCTCCAGGTGAACATTCCCAGCTCTCCTGGAGCCCCTTTAGGCTCCGAGGTTTCCCTGGAATTTCCCCTCTCCAGATGAACATTCCCAGCTCTCCCGGAGCCCCTTTAGGCCCTGGAAGAGGCTTCGAGGTTTCCCTGGAATTTCCCCTCTCCAGGTGAACATTCCCAGCTCTCCCAGCCCAGCTCCAGAGGGAATATTGGAGAGGTGTTTTCATGGAAAACGCTTTGGGAACGGATCTCGATTTATTGGGAACGGGGATTTGGGATTGGATCCCAGCTGGGCAGGGTTTGGGAAGTTGGGAAAATCCCGGAAAATCCTTCTGCTGCTTCCCGAGAGCTTCGGTTCGGGTGGCAAAATATTCCCAGAGGAGCTTTGGGAGGTGTGGTGGAGCCCAAACGCGTTTTTAGGGATTTGTACCTGGTCCGATGGAGCCCAAAAAGATTTTTCCGTGGATTTTACCTGGCGTGGTGGAGCCCAAAATTATTTTTCCTGGATTTTATTTGGTGCGATGAAGCCTGAATTCATTTTTTTATGGATTTTTACCGGATGTGCTGGAGCCCAAAATGATTTTTTTTATGGAATTGTGTCTGGATCGGTGAAGCCCAGAAATGTTTTTTATGGATTTTACCTGGTGTGAAGAAACTCCCAAAAATTTTTATGGATTTTACCTGGAGTAAAGAAGCCCAAATCCATTTTTTAAGGGATTTTTCCTGGAGTGAAGAAGCTCAAATCCATTTTTTTTGGGATTTTTCCTGGTGTGAAGAAGCCCCAGAACCACTTTTAATGGATTTTACTTGGAATGATGAAGCCCAAATCCATTTTTTTGGGGATTTTTCCTGGTGTGAAGAAGCCCAAAACCACTTTTAATGGATTTTACTTGGAATGATGAAACCCAAATCCATTTTTCTCGGGATTTTTCCTGGTGTGAAGAAGCCCAGAAAGATTTTTCCTGGATTTTACCTGGAATGATGAAGCCCAAATCCATTTTTGGGGGATTTTTCCTGGATTTTGCCTGGAATGATGAAGCCCAAATCCATTTTTTTCGGGATTTTACCTGGTGTGATGAAGCCCAAACATTTTTCCATGGATTTTACCTGAAGTGGTGGAGCCCAAATGAAATTTTTATGGATTTTTCCCAGCGTGAAGAAACCCCAAACCAACTTTTTATGGATTTTTCCCTGGAATGGTGAACCCCAAACCTCTTTTTTTATGGATCCTACCTGCTTTTCATCCTGAAAAATCAGAAATCCTGGGAATTGGGGGTGATCCCTCCAGGTTTGGGTGGGAATCGTGCGCCCGGAGCCGCTTTCCGAAGGGAAATGTTTGGGAACAAAGGCTGCAGTGATGGGAATGTGGGAGAGCGGGATCAGATGATCCGGCTGCTCGGGAAGGAAAATCCTTCCTGCATCAACTCTTCCACCAAAAAAAAATAAAGCTCTTGGAATGAATATTTTGGGATTTTCCAAGTTTTGGGAACATCGCTCGATCCTCCTTGGAGCAGAGAAGGTGGAGGGGGGGCATAAATCCCATTTTTTCCCCCCTTTGGAAGCAGATTTTTCCCATTTTTCCTTTAAATTCCGCTTCCCACGGAACGTTTTCCAGGCTGCTGCCCCTGAAGTGGGATGGAATTCCATGGGGATATTCCTGTCTGGGATGGGGATGGATCTCGGGGCTGTGCTGGGTTTGGGAAATCTTGGAATGATTGAAAATGGTCATTTCCATTGGGCTGGAAAAAAAATTGGGATAATGAGAGGAACCNATTGAAAATGGTCATTTCCATTGGTCTGGAAAGAAATTTGGGATGGGGAGAGGAACCAGGAGGTCCTGGAAGCTGAAATGAAGGAAATTTGGGATGGGGACAGGAACCAGGAGGTCCTGGAAGGTGAAATGGAGGAAATTTGGGATAATGAGAGGAACCAGGAGGTCCTGGAGGGATTTAAAATCCACCTGGATGTGGCATTTTGGGAATGTTCGGTGGCGGCCTTGGCACTGCTGGGAGAACTCTTGGATTTGGATCTTGGAAGTCTTTTCCGCTCCCAATTCCATGATTTTTCGGGCGGGTGCTGAGGTGGCTGCTGGGAATAGGGGAAATCAGGGATCTGGCACCTCAAAAGTCCAAATTCCTTGGAAAATTAAGAGCAGGGAGAAGCCAGGAAGGATCCTGGAGGGCTCTGGATTCAATCCCGGCTTTTCCAGGGAGACTGGGAAACTAAATCCAGGAATTCCAGGTGGTCTTTCCCAAGGTTTCAACCTCCTGCTGCCTCATCCCGGTGTTCTGGTGGAATTCCTGTGGGAATTCCTGTGGGAATTCCCTGTGCCCCTCCTTATTCCCGGCGTGGTGTTTGTGGACACAGCAATTCCAGGAGTTACAGTCCAAGGACACCCGGCTGGAAAAGGCTGGAAAAGGATGGGAAAGGCTGGGAAATGCTCATTCCAGGATTCCCTTGAGCTGGAGGTGATTCCCAGTCCTCACCTCGCTCCTTCCCGAAGGAATTCCTTCCCAAAATCCCATTTAAATCTCCCCTTTCCCAGTGGGAAGCCATTCCCTGTGTGCTGTCCCTCCATCCCTCATCCCAAATCCCTCTCCAGCTCTCCTGGAGCCCCTTCAGGCCCCGGGATGGGCTCTGAGGTGTCCCTGGAATTTCCCTTCTCCAGGTGAACATTCCCAGCTCTCCCAGCCTGGTCAGTATTCTGTAGGCATAAAATATTGGGAGAATGGGGAAAATTGACACTGGATTGTTCCTGGTGCGGAAAGAGAGGAAATTTAGGTGGGATTTTGGGAAGGAATTCCTGGCTGGGAGGGTGGGGAGGGGCTGGGATGGAATTCCCAGAGGAGCCGTGGCTGCCCCTGGATCCCTGGGAGTGCCCAAGGCCAGGTTGGGATAATCTGGGATCGTGGAAGGTGTTGGGATCGGAAGTGGATGGGATTTAAATCCCTCCCAACCCAAACCATTCCGGGATTCTCCAGCACAACTTTGGATTCGTGGGAATTGCATCCAGGGCTGCTTTTCCCTGTGGGCAGTGCCAGAGGTTCCGGATATTCCGGAGGCTCCGGAGTGTCCCAAGCTCTGCCGGCTCCCCCTCCTCTCCTGAGCTGCATCCCCCGGAGCTCCATCCCGGAGTTTGTATCCCGGAATTCTCCGGGATGAGGTTTATTCCTCACCATTCCAGCCTGGAATAAACCTGGCTTGGGACGCTCCTGGCAGGATGAAAACATCCTGAAGTTTTCATGGAATTCAGGGATCTGCTCTGCTCGGTTGGAAGAATTGAGTTGGGAAGGAAACGAAGGAATTTGTTGGTGGGAATTCCCCAAAATTGTGGTTTTTCATCCGGATTGCTTTGGTTGGATCGCGGTTCTTGGGAATTTGGTGGTTTTTTTCCTTGGATATTTGTGCTCGTGGAATTAAGAAAATAAAATGATGGAAATTTGATGGGAAATTAAGGGTGAAAACTCCTCAAATTTGGAGGGATTTCAGCTTTCCCTCGGAGCCGCTCTCCCGGGATTTGGGGCTTTTTCCGTGTGTCCTTAAATTCCCTCATCCCACAGCCCCCTCCGAGCTCCGTATCCAGAGGAATCCTGTGGAAGGAATTCAGGGACAACACCACCAAAACCTGGAATTTAAATCCCACTTGGAATACTCCAGCACTTTCATTCCCTGTGCTGGATTCACTCCTGGATCATTCGTTGCTTTTCCAGTGATTTTTTCTTTTCCCACGGGAATTCTGGGCTTGAATTCCCACGCTGGGAGGGACTCATGGATCGTTCCCGACTTTGGGAATTGCGCCCCTGTTTTTCCCCGTGGCTCCGAGGGAGTTAATTCCCGGGATCCATGGGAAGGCTGGCACGGATCAGGCACAAACAAGGGAGTTTTGTCCCCTGCCAGTGTCACACAAAAGCAGCTTCCGAGTCAGGAATCGCTGGGAATTATTCCTTGGAAGTTGGAGGAGAACCGACTGCAGGGAAAGCCCCGTTCCCAGGTTTCTCCCGGAATTCCTGGAAAATTGTAAAGAACTTGGGGGGGGGTTTGTCCCAGAGTTGTTGGGATTTCTGGGCTGGGGTTCGTCCTTGTCCTGCCGAGGTGGTGGAGCTGCTTCCCAGGAATTTGCATCCGGGGCAGGGAATGGAATCGGCGCTGTTGGAGCAACGTTTTCCATGAGGTTATTCCCGAAAAAATCGAAATAACAAAGAATCCCAGCTCTGGAATAGGAGGAAAAAAGAAGGGAGTTATTCCAGAGGGTCCCTGTCCGTGTTTCCCTGTTATCCTGGCAGCACAGATCCCAAATTCCCCGTGGTTTTGGCCTGGAATTGCCGTGTAGGGAACGTTCCCTGATGGGAGGGAATTCCTGCCTGGGAGGGTGGGGAGGGGCTGGGATGGAATTCCCAGAGGAGCTGTGGCTGCCCCTGGATCCCTGGAAGTGTCCAAAGCCAGGCTGGGATATCCTGGGATGGTGGGAGGTGTCCCTGCCCATGGAAAGGGGTGGGAATGGGTGGGATTTGAGGTTCTTCCAACCCAAAGCAATCGGTGATTCTATGGAAAAGGAAGGGAAGAAGGGGAAGGGAAGAAGGGGAAGGGGAAGGGGAAGGGAAGGGAAGGGAAGGGAAGGGAAGGGAAGGGAAGGGAAGGGAAGGAAAAAGGGGAAAGGGAAGGGAAAGGAAAGGAAAGGAACGGAGAAAGAGAAGGAAAAGGAAAGGGAAGGAAAAAGAGAAGGAAAAGGAAAGAGAAGGAGAAAGGAGAAAGGGAAGGAAAAAGAGAAGGAAAAGGAAAGAGAAGGAGAAAGGAAAGGGAAGGGAAAGGAAAGGGAAGGAAAAAGGGGGAAGGGAAGGAAAAAGGGGAAAGGGAAGGAAGGGAAAGGAGAAAGGGAAAGGGAAGGAAAGGAAAAGTTAGGGAAAGCTCAGTCTGCGTGTGCACAAACACACCACCAGGGTGCCGGTGCCGGTATCCCAAAATTTTTAGGCATCCCACAATTTTTAGGCCTCCCACAATTTTTAGACGTCCCTAAATCCCATATTTTTTTCCCCCCCCCGTGTTTCCCAGAGCCTGGCCCAGCTGGAGAACCTGTGCAAGCAGCTCTATGAGACCACGGACACGGCCACGCGCCTGCAGGCCGAGAAGGCCCTGGTGGAGTTCACCAACAGCCCCGACTGCCTGAGCAAGTGCCAGCTGCTCCTCGAGAGAGGCAGCGTGAGTACATCCCCAAAAATCCCCCCAAAAACATGGAATTCCAGCCTTCCATAAGGGAATTATCCCCCCATCCCCACCCCGACCGCTCCAGGAATTCCCGTGGTGTTTATAGATAGGAGTTCGAGGTGGGAAGTGTCTGCTCCGGGCGTTTTTGGGGGGTTTGGGAAGTGGAGTTGTGGCTTCCCAGGTGGAACTGGGGTTTCCTGTTCTTCTTCCCGCTGCCAGGGGGAAGGGATGGGTGGGATTTTGGGAAGGAATTCCCGGCTGGGAGGGTGGGGAGGGGGTGGGATGGAGTTCCCAGAGGAGCTGTGGCTGCCCCTGGATCCCTGGGAGTGTCCCAAGGTCGAGTTGGGATAATCTGGGATAGGGGGAGGTGTCGGGGTTGGAAGTGGATGGGATTTAAGGTCCTTTCCAATCCAAACCATTCCAGGATCCTGGAATTCCCATGGAGTTGATAACAAGAAATCCAAGGCAGGAAGTCCCAGCCCTTCCCCAAGGAGTTCGGATAATCCCTCAGTTTGATTCCTTGTGGAATTCCAGTTGAATTCCATAAAATTGGCTATTTTTCCTTTATTTTTCCAAGTGGGAATGCTTTCAAGATTTCTCTCCTGCTTTGCCAGGTCAGAAGGAAAAAAAAAACCCAACAAACCAGGAGGGGTTGAGGTGGCTGAATTCCATCGTTTTTATCCCGGGATTAGCTCAGTGATCCATAGGAAACCCATTTCAACCTGTATTTAATAACAACAATTTAAATGATCCCAGGGATCATTCCAGCGTGGAATTTAAGGAAATTTAAGCATTTTTGGCCGTTTCCAGTGGCGATTCCACGGTGTTGTTCTGCTCTTCCAAAGCTTTTCCTGCCTTTCCTCAACTCCACCTTGTTTCCCTTTAGGATGAAATTCCCTGTGGGAATAGTCACACTTCCCAATTAATCAATCTCAACGCTTTCAACTCAAATTTTCCGGGGAGGAATTTGCTTAAAAATGAATTAAAATTTCAATTGGAGTTTTTTTTTGTGGGATTTATTGTTTTCCCCTCTTTTTTTTCCTCTTTTCCAGTCCTCCTACTCCCAGTTACTGGCAGCCACCTGCCTTACCAAACTGGTGTCACGCACAAACAACCCCCTGCCGCTGGAGCAGCGGATAGATATCCGTGAGTATGGAATATTTTCCTTTTTCCCCACCAAAATCCATGGAATTTTGGTCACTTTATCGTGGGTGGGAGGTTCCCCTGCCAGCTCCGGGTTTTCCAGAGTCGGGATGCTCCCAGAGGTTTGTTGTGGATGGGGTGGTTTTTGGTTTGGAGGAGTTTGAGGTTGAATATCGGGAATTTTTTGGGATAAAGGGGAAGGGCAGCTCTGTGGTGTGGTGGATAAAACCACTTGGATTCGATCCGTTTCCCTTGGAATGTAAAATTGGCTTTTCCAAGGATGGATTCGAGACAGAAAGGCCTTTGTGGGTGGCTGGAATATCATTTGGATTTCGGGATTTTGGGATTTAATCCGTCCCTGCTCTTTCCTGGAGAAGGGGGGATGGATCCTCCCGGGAAGCAGGAATTGCCTCAGCCTCCTTTCCTTTTCATCCATGATTTCCCCAAGGAAAATCTGGGAATGTTTGGGTCCTGAGGGGTTTTCCAGCCTTGGAACAGGCGGAATCCCCATCCCTGGAAGATGGCGGTGGCCCTTGGGGATGGGGTTTGGCCTCTGTGACCTTAGAGGGCTTTTCCAACCTTGAGAATTCCCTGATTTTTGGAGCTGACAGAGCCAAGAAATGAGGTTTGAGGGTGGGAATCTCACCCTTTTCCCAGCTGGATCCCAAGGCTGAATCCAACCCCTTCCCAGCATCTTAAACTCCCAAACAAAAATGGCTTAAAAATGGAGGTGTGGGAGTTTATTCCTCCAAAATTTTTTCCGTGCGTTTTGCTTTAAAACTGACCCCAAAAAAAAATATAGAAAAAAAACCTCCCAAAAAAAAATGGAAAAAAAACTCCCAAAAAAATATAGAAAAAAAAACTCCCAAAAAATATAGAAAAAAAAACTCCCCAAAAAATAGAAAAAAAACCTCCCAAAAAAATATAGAAAAAACCTCCCAAAAAATTATAGGAAAAAAACTCCCCAAAAAATATAGAAAAAAACTCCCAAAAAGAAAATAGAAAAAAACTCCCAAAAAATATAGGAAAAAAACTCCCAAAAAAATATAGATAAAAAACTCCCAAAAAATCTGCTCAGGGTCAGAACATCACAGGGGAAAAAAAAAACCAAAAAACCCCAACATTCACCTCTTATTCCCAAGAATAAACGGGAATAAGAATTTAAACTCCTCACCTTCCTTCTCTCAAACCCTTCGTCCTCTCAAACCCTTCGTCCTCTCAAACCCTTCGTCCTCTCAAACCCTTCCTCCTCTCAAACCCTTCCTCCTCTCAAACTCTTCCTTCTCTCAAACTCTTCCTTCTCTCAAACCCTTCGTTCTCTCAAACTCTTCCTTCTCTCAAACTCTCAAACCCTTCCTTCTCTCAAACCCTTCCTTCTCTCAAACCCTTCCTTCTCTCAAACTCTCAAACCCTTCCTTCTCTCAAACTCTCAAACCCTTCCTTCTCTCAAACCCTTCATCCTCTCAAACCCTTCCTTCTCTCAAACCCTTCCTTCTCTCAAACCCTTCCTTCTCTCAAACCCTTCCTTCTCTCAAACCAACCTCCCCCAAATCTCCTTTTCCACGTGGGGAAAAACCCCACCTGGAAACATCCCAAACATGGATTTTAACTTACAAATCCCATTTTTTTCCGTGTTTTCCAGGGAATTATGTGCTGAACTACCTGGCCACGAGGCCGAAGCTGGCGACGTTCGTGACGCAGGCGCTGATCCAGCTCTACGCCAGGATCACCAAGCTGGGCTGGTTCGACTGCCAGAAGGACGAGTACGTCTTCAGGAACGTCATCAACGACGTCACCCGCTTCCTGCAGGTCCGGTTCCCCAATCCCACCATTCCTCGGGATTCGCCCCCAAAAATCCCGGGAGGTTTTCTCTCCACGTGGTGGGTTGGGAGTTCGGGGCTCTGCTGTGTTGGTGGTTGTGAGTGGTGGTTTCTAAGGGGGAGCAGGTTCCTTTTTTATTAGTTAAATTCTAATTTTTTTTGAGTTAAATCGTAATATTTTTTAGTTAAATCCTAAATTTTTGAGTTAAATCCTAATTTTTTTAGTTAAATCGTGATTTTTTTTTTAGTTAAATCCTAAAATTTTTTAGGTAAATCCTAATTTTTTAGCTAAATCTCAATTTTTTTTTTTTAGTTAAATCATAATATTTTTTAGTTAAATCTTATTTTTTTTAGCTAAATCCTGATTTTTTTTAGCTAAATCCTAATTTTTTAGCTAAATCGTAGTATTTTTTAGCTAAATTCTATTTTTTTAGTTAAATACTAATTTTTAGCTAAATCCTAATTTTTTTAGTTAAATCCTAATTTTTTTCAGCTAAATTCTAATATTTTTTAGTTAAATCTTAATTTTTTTAGTTGAATCCTAATATTTTTTAGCTAAGTCTTAATATTTTTAGTTAAATCCTAATTTTTTTTTAGTTAAATCCTAATATTTTTAACTAAATCCTAATATTTTTTAGTTAAATCTTAATTTTTTAGCTAAATTCTTAATATTTTTAGTTAAATCCTAGATTTTAGCTAAATCCTAGTATTTCTTAGCTAAATTCTAGTATTTTTTAGTTAAATCCCAATATTTTTTAGCTAAATCCTAATATTTTTTAGTTAAATCCTAATATTTTTCAGCTAAATCCTAATATTTTTAGCTAAATCCTTATTTTTTAGCTAACTCCTATGGGTTTTTTTAGCCACATCCTAATTTTTTTAGTCAAATCCTAATTTTCCAGCCCTTTTCATCTGCCTGCAGTGAAGCAGGACTGGGCTACGAAGGAATTTAAAGCTCCTGTTGCTCTCTGGGCCTGGTGACTCCATCCCAAACACCCCTCAGGTGCTTTTGGCTGGAATTCCCGGAGCTGAATCCCTCATTTTCCTCCTCCTGGCGCAGTGGGATTTTTAATCAAGAACTTTTAATTAATTAATTGGTGTTCACACGGAGACAATTCCTGCTCCAATCCCCTCTCCTGGCTGCATCCAGAGGTGCTTCCATGGGGTTTCCCAACGGCTTCTCCCAGGATTTTCTCTTCTCCAAGGTCCCCAAATCCTGAAATATTCCCGAATTTCTCTGTTGCAGACGAATCTTTTGGAGCTGGAATTTAGGGCAGGAGGTGCAGAGCCAGGATTTAGGAACCCCCAAGGGGCAGAAATTGGGGGGAAAAGGAACAAATTCCAGGTGGTTTCTCTTCAATCCTTGGATCCAGGATTTTTTTAGGGAGGAGGAATCTCCACCCACAGCTGGCTCCTTGTTGAGGAAAGTGGGAAAAATGGGATTTTTTCCTCGGGAAAAGGGCTGCCCTCCTCGGCAGGAGGATGGTGGGGCTTAAAAATGGGGGTGGGGGAGTTTATTTCCCAATTTTTTCCGTGTGTTTTGCTTTAAAACTGCCCCCAAAAAAATAGAAAAAACTCCCCAAAAAATCTGCTCAGCGTTAGGACATCACAGGGAAGAAAAAAAAAAAAAGCAGATTAAACTAATTAATTAAAATATTAATGTTAAAATATTAAAGAAGGGGTTTATTTTTAGCAGCTCACGTTCCCCTTTAGAACCTTTCGCCTCACGGATTTATTTTTTTTTGTGTAAAGCACATTTAAAATTCACAATCTGGGCTATTTTACACACAGAAAAAAAAGAAAGATGAAGCTTTTCTAGGCAGGAATTTTTTTTTCCCCAAGTGAAATCAACCCTTGGAAGTGCAGCTGAATGAAAGCTGTGCCTGTGCCCTTTTGCCTCCCCAGGACAGTGTAGAGCACTGCATCATAGGAGTGACAATCCTGTCCCAACTAACGAATGAAATTAATCAAGTAAGTGCTACAGCCTTCCTCAGTGAAGTAAGTGTCCAATTTTCTCATTCATATTGTTGTGTCCTGCCTTTTCCGGGGGTTTTTTTGGGTTTTTTGGGTTTTTTTTTTGGAATTTTGCTGTCTGGGGAGGTGTTTGAGGGGGGTTTTGTCGTGTTTGTTGGGGTTTTTTTTTGTTGTTGTTGTTGTTTTACACGGTCACTGCCTGTTCGTGCTGAGATGCTGAGAGCTCCTGTCTTGAGGGATTGTTTTGTTTCACTGGCATCTTCCATCTTTTCCCATGTTCTGGTGTGGTTTTTTGGGATGGGAAGGGAAAAAAACAAGGATAAGGGATTATTTAATGAGTGTGAGCCCTGTTGTCAGCCCCTCTTATTGACCAGGCAGAAAAAACCAAAATTATCCAGTCGTGCCCATTTTTAAACAATCCCTTTTATCCAGGGTGACATTCTGAATGAATTTCTGGGATAAAATTCCTAGAAATCCCACTGGATTCTCTGGGCCGTGTCCCTTTCACAGCCCCTGAGGCCTGCACAGGCTTTTCCCAGGAGGATTTAAGATCCCTCCAAGGCTGTGCTGCCTCTTGGAATTGGTTCTGGAAGCTGGGATGAGTGGCTTTACCTGGTGCTATCCCAGTTTTTATGGTTTTTATGGTTTTCCCGTGGTTTTCCCGTGATTTTTCCCTCAGCCGGGCCGATTTTGCTGCATTCCTGAGGGTCCCGATGGATGTAAAAGTCTCTGGTTTTCAGCCCCTCCCTCATGACCAGGGAGACCAAACAAAGAGGATTTATCCACTTGTGCCCATTTTTAAAACATCCCTTTCACCCAGCATGAAAGTTTGAATGAATTTCTGGGATAAATTTCCCAGTGTTCCCAGCAGGAAGCTCCCAAATCCCGCTGGATTCTCTGGGCCGTGTCCCTGTCACAGCCCCTGAGGCCTGCACAGGCCCAGTCCTTGCCCAGCTTTTCCCAGGAGGATTTAAGATCCCTCCAAGGCTGTGCTGCCTCTTGGAATTGGTTCTGGAAGCTGGGATGAGTGGCTTTACCTGGTGCTATCCCAGTTTTTATGGTTTTCCCTGATTTTCCCCTCAGATTTTTTTCCCAGGCAGATTTTGCTGCAGTCCTGAGGGTCCCGATGGGTGTAAAAGTCTCTGATTTTCAGCCTCTCCCTCATGACCAGGGAGACCAAACAAAGAGGATTTATCCACTTGTGCCCATTTTTAAAACATCCCTTTCACCCAGCATGAAAGTTTGAATGAATTTCTGGGATAAATTTCCCAGAAATGCTGCCGGATTCTCCAGGCTGTGTCCCTTTCACAGCCCCTGGGGCCTGGATTGTCACAGTCCTGAGGGTCACAATGGGTGTAAAAGTTTCTGATTTTCCTTAAAAAAAACCCCCTCAGGTGGAACAAAAGATTTTGATTTTAATGTCTCACTAAGTAACTAACTTTGGGTTTTCCTGGGATGTTGCCTGATCCAGAGAAATCCCGGAGGGGATCTGCACCGTGCAGGATTAAAACCTGCCAGGACGCAGGAAAATGGGAATAAACACAAAAATCGGGATGGGATTTTCCATACCCACAAAGGGCTTGAAATGGGAATTCAATAATGTTAATTTTCCTAAATTCCCTGAAATCCCGGTAGTCTGAGCTGAGGGATAATTTCGGTATTAAAGCACCTGGCAAATTTAGGTCCAGCTTGGATCTGCCACCAACTGTTGGGGCTTTTCCTTCTCTCCTAAAATATAAAGGATGGGAATGTTGGGATCCTCTGTGGAATTGTTGGGAAAATCCAGGTGTAAAATCCAACGTTGGAGCCGTCCTGGTTCCTCAAACACTGGAGGAGGGGTTTGGAAATTGCGATTTAAGTGAGGAACAGTAAAATAAACGTTTAAAAATGGATATTTGTGCAGGAATTCTGCATCCCGCCGGGATAACCCAGGGCCCATCCCAGGCAGGTGGGATTTGGTGTTAAAAATGGGAATTTTTCCTCACTTTTCCCCTTTTCCTGGGAAAAAAAACAAAGCTGTGAAAGTGCCCTGAGTTTTGCTGCTCCCCAGCTCTGGTGGCAGATCCAGGGCTGGAATTTCTCCCATAAAACAGCAAATTCCAACCTGGCTGTCCCTGGATGACTCCTTCCCGTTTCCTTCCTCTCCAGTCCGGGTTCAGCAGGGAATTCCAATTCCTGGTGCTTATCCCTGTCTGCCCAGCAGCTCCAGGTGGGATTTAACCCTTTTGGAGCTGGGAATTCCCATTCCTAAAACCCCCAAATCCCTGCTGAAAACGTCGTTGATGCCGATTCGGGCAGAGATTTAAATAAAACCGGGAATAAATCGGGAATAACCCAGCCCAGCTTCACGGCAGGGCTACAACGAAACCCCCAGGAATGTGAATTTATCCGTGGAAAAAAGCTGTGGGAGGTGCATCCCGCTGGTTTAGGCAGTTCTGGGGAGGGAAACCTCGATGTCCCAGTGCTTCCCAGGGTTCCTGCTGGTTTTCCTGGTCCTCATCCCACGAGCTCTGAGCCCGGGTTCTCTCCCCGTGCAGGCGGACACCACCCACCCCCTGACCAAGCACAGGAAAATTGCCTCTTCCTTCCGGGATTCCTCTTTATTTGATATTTTCACCCTGTCCTGCAGTTTACTGAAACAGGTAAGGAAAGGTTTGGGATCTTTTTCGGGAAGTGAAATGTCGGGGCGACGTATTTTGGGATTAAATTCCCTCCTGGAACGAGCACTCTGGTCCTGAAAATTCTGTTCTGGGCTTTGTTTTTCCAAAAATAAATCCCCCCCAAAAAATGGATTTATTAAGGAAATTTTCTTTCTAAAGGAATCAATATCAATAAATACATTTTATTTAAATAATAAATATAAAATAAACACAGAAATTAAACCCTTCTCCACAATTCTGACTCCAAATCCACCTCTGGATCCTGAGCCTGGGGTTGAACTTCCCTGTCTTAAAGCATCAGGAAAGAGAGGAGAAGCTGGGGTTCCATTTTCAGTATCTTTGATGGGCAAATCCTTGTCCCAAAATCCCAACTTTTCCAAACTATTTGGGATGGATTGAGGTGGAACAAGTTCTTTTTAAGCACAGGGTGATGAGACAAAGGATAAAAGGACCAAGATGTGTTTAAACTGCAGAGAAATGAGCCAGAATTCCACATGCAGGGAATTTTCTGTGTCACGGGAGCTTTCCCTGCCTGGAGCAGCTCCTCATTCCCATGGGAAGGGGAGCCCAGGATTCCCGTCAGGCAGAAAAGGGGTTCTCTGTTTCACCTTAAATGAGAATTCCCTCATCCCTGTGCAGTTCAGGGAGGGAAATGGGAATGCTGCCCTTTATCCACCTCCTGGAAAAACTCTGGAATATATTTACAGACTCCCTACCTCTAAAACCACCCCTGACACTCCTTCCACAGAGCCCCATCCCGCTTTAAAGTGAAATCCTGCCTCAATTTAGCTCCCACCTGGATTTTTTGGGGTTTTTTTCCCCCCTTTTCCCTGCCTTAATTCCATGTTTTCCACAGGCTTCTGGGAAGAACCTGAACCTGAACGATGAAAGCCAGCACGGGCTGCTGATGCAGCTCCTCAAGCTCACCCACAACTGCCTGAACTTCGATTTCATCGGCACCTCCACGGACGAGTCCTCGGATGATCTTTGCACTGTGCAGATCCCAACCAGTTGGAGATCAGGTGATTCCTGCAGGAATCCTCAGCAATCCCACCTGGAAAACGCTCAAACCCCTTCTGGATTTGTCATAAATAAACCTGGCCACGCGAAGCCGGAGGTTAAACCCGGCCCTAAACCCACCTAATTCACTTTTGGGGATTTTTATCTTGCTTATAAAACCCCTTCTTTTCCCCCTCCAGTCTTTCACCTCCCAGTCCAACCACCAGGAAAACTGGAATTTTTTTTTTTTTTTAAAAAAAATAGGGCAGAACTTGGCACCTTTTTCCCACATCCTGCTGTTCCCAGCAGGCATTTGACAGGCACTTGCACAGATTGTGTTCTTAAAATACCTTCCTGTCATCTCCTCCCCGGTTCCAAGCACCAGTGGGTGACTTTATTTCTAGGAAAGGCATTTTGCGTTAAAAATACAAAATCCTGGGGAAATTTTCTTGGGATTGAGGTGCCTTGGTGTGACAAATCCACGTGCCGTGGGTGATAAAATAAGGATTAGACCAGTGGAAAGCTGTAAATGGAGGTAAAAATCCTCTTTTTCTCTTGCAGCATTCTTGGATTCTTCGACCCTTCAGTTGTTTTTTGATCTTTATCATTCCATCCCTCCTTCGTTTTCTCCTCTGGTAAGTCCAGGGCTTATTTTCCTTTGTTTTAGGATTCATATGGGAGATTCCCTGCAGGTTCAGGTGCCTCAGGTTGTGCTGAAGTGTCCCAAGTGCTGCTTGGAGAGTTTTGAAGCATTTACAGGGTCGGATTTGCCCTAAAAGCACTTTTTTTGTTGGAATTCCAACCTCTTTTCTCCTCACACAGCTTGGAATCTCCTGTTTGCTCATCTCTCTGAGGGATGTAGCTCCTGTTAATTCCCAAACCAGATCCTAAAACCACACCAGGAGTAGGGAGCATTCCTCAAGGAATGGAATTCCATTCCCAAGGAATGGAATTTCTCCTTCCACCCTTCCAAACTAGGCCGTGTCTCACTGGGGTGAAAGGGCCAAGAGCATAACTGAGCTAAAAGTTGGATTATTTCTTCTGGAAAAATAAAAAAAAAAGTTGGCCTGCCAGGCATTTATGTGATAAATATTCCCCATGATTAAATCCCAATGCTCAGTGAAAACAAGGCTGAGAGGGAAAGGATTTTTCCATGGAGACTCCACTCATTGTGGTGGAGGGTTAATGGCTAATCCTGAACTTCGAGCCTCAGATATTCAGGAGAGATTTGAAGCGCGAGAATCAAAGAATTTTGATTCTT
>VZTA01011369.1:655-14848 GCA_013398855.1 Mohoua ochrocephala | reverse complement strand
ATTTATTTTGGGGGAAAATTGAATATTTTGGGGCGAGATGGCCACGGAAAGAGGAGAGGTGACAGCAGGGGAGGGGTGGCAGGCTCTGAAAGTGCCCCCTGTGTGTCCCTGGGCAGGATGAGGCTCCTCACCCAGCAGCCACTGAACTGGGGCACTTCCTGAGGGGAAAATGGATTTATTTTGGGAGAAAATGGATTTATTTTGGGGAAAATTGATTTATTTTGGGGAAAATGGATTTATTTTGGCAGAAATTTGAATATTTTGGGGCGAGATCGCCACTAAAAGAGGAGAGGTGGCAGGCTCTTAAAGTGTCCCCTGTGTGTCCCAGGGCAGGACGAGGCTCCTCATCCTGCAGCCGCTAAAACTGCGGCTTTTCCTGAGGGGAAAATGGATTTATTTTGGGGGAAAATTGAATATTTTGGGGCGAGATGGCCACGGAAAGAGGAGAGGTGACAGCAGGGGAGGGGTGGCAGGCTCTGAAAGTGTCCCCCGTGTGTCCCAGGGCGCCTGACGTGGCTCGTGTACATCATCGGCGCCGTCATCGGCGGCCGGGTGTCGTTCGCCAGCACGGACGAGCAGGACGCCATGGATGGAGAGCTGGTCTGTCGGTAGGGATGCTCCACTGAGGGATCTTCCACACAAAAACTGCTCCTGGGAATTTGGGAAAGCGTTCTTCCCCTTTTTTTTTCCACCTCCAATTCCAAGTGGGAATTCAGGTTGGGAATGGGGACGGACGGAGCTGGGTGCGGAGTGCTGGGACTGATTCCCGAAGGGAGTTTGGGTTGTGGCAGAGAGTGAGGGGGAAAGAGAAAGGAAAAAGGAATTCTTCATTAATTCTTCACTAATTCTTCACTAATTATTCATTAAATACATGATAGGGGAAAAGTCTTTTTCCCACTTAATAACCCAAAGTGGGTTTTGCCCGTAATTGGAAAAATGAAATTTTATCATGGCATGAACTGGATTTTTGGGATTAAAATCCAGTGGGAATTTGGGTTATAGTGAAGAATGAGGGGCGCAAAGAGCATGGAAAAGGAATTATCGGTTAATTATTGATTAATTATTGACTAAATGATTGATTTTTTTTTTCCCCCTCCCCACTTTTCCCGCCTTCCCAGGGTGCTGCAGCTGATGAACCTGACGGATTCCCGGCTGGCGCAGGCCGGGAATGAGAAGCTGGAATTGGCCATGCTGAGCTTCTTCGAGCAATTCCGCAAGATTTATATCGGGGATCAGGTGCAGAAGTCTTCCAAGGTAACGGGAATTCCAGGGATTCCACCCTTTTTAAAGGAAAACAAGTGGAATTCGCCGATTTCTCCTCGTTTTAGCTGGAAATAAATCCCGTTTTCTGTGATTTCTGGATTTATTCCCGAGTTTTGACTTTGCAAGCGCTGAGCTGGGTTGGGAATATCGGGAAGAGCCAAGAATTGGAGGCTTGGATTCCATTTGTCCTTAATTTTTTTATTCCTGTGATCACCCCAAACACCCGGGAGCCCCCCGAGCTTCTTCCCTGGCTTTAAAATGGAAGCGAATCCCAAATCCCTTCATCCCGAGGCATTGGGAGCTGTGCTGGCTCCTCTTTTGGGATGGAAAATACCTTTTTCCAATGGAAAAAAAACCAATGGGAATATTGCTCCAGGACTGGGTTCTCTCCCTTCATGGAGGAGAAATTGAAGTGGGGTCTCTCCCTTCCTGGAGATTTGGGAACTGCTGAGAATTCCAAGAGAAATCCACTCAAATCCTGGGTGTTTTTGGAGGTGGAGGAGCAGAGTTTTGTCCCCTTTTCCTGGGATTTTTCCTGGGAATATTCCTGGGAAAACCCAAGCTCTCCTCCTTTAATGTAGAGCGATGCTGCTGTGACAAAACAAAAGAGGAAAAATCAGGATTAGGATCGATTTTAGGATCAAACAACACAGCAGGAAAATCCCAAAGGATCCCTTTCTCCCACACGGGGAAAAGCAGCTTTCCTTGGATCATTCCTGGTTTTCCAGGCAGTTTTTAAGCCTTTTTTCCATGAGTTTTTGTTTCTTTTTTTGGGCAGCTGTACCGGAGGCTCTCCGAGGTGCTGGGGCTGAACGACGAGACCATGGTGCTGAGCGTGTTCATCGGGAAGATGTAAGTGCTGGAATCACAATTCCCGGGATTTCCCGGAGCTGGCACCGGGAAAAACTGCTCTCTGAGGGATTGTTTCCAGCCTAAAAACTCGGAATTCCAGCCTAAAAACCTGGGATTTCTGCTTACTCCAGGGCAATCCCACGGAATTCCAGGGACAATCCCACGGAATTCCAGGGGCAATCCCACAGAATTCCAAGGGTAATCCCACAGAATTCCGAGGGCAATCCCACGGAATTCCAGGGGCAATCCCACAGAATTCCAGGGGCAATCCCACAGAATTCAAGAGGCAATCCCACGGAATTCAAGGGGCGATCCCACGGAATTCCAAGGGCAGTCCCACAGATTTCCGAGGGCAATCCCACAGAATCCCAAGGGCAATCCCACGGAGTTCCAGGGGCAATCCCACAGAATCCCGAGGGCAATCCCACAGAATCCCGAGGGCAATCCCACGGAATTCCAAGGGCAATCCCACGGAATTCCAAGCGTAGCTCGGGATCCGAGCTTTACCTGAAGGACAATTTTCCCACCCACCTTTCGTGCCTCGGTCGGAGGGCAGAGCCAACTCTCTCGGGAGATGGAAAACCGGGGAAAAAAATCCTCCACAAATCCCGGGAGAATCCCGGGAGAATCCCAACAAATCCCGCTGATCCCATCCCTTTTCCTCTTCCCCAGCATCACCAACCTGAAGTACTGGGGCCGCTGCGAGCCCATCACCTCCAAGACGCTGCAGCTGCTCAACGACCTCTCCATCGGATATCCTTTTGGGAAGAGCTCCTGGATCCCTCGGGAGAAGGGAAGAGCCATCCACAAGTTCTGCTGGAAAGGGAGCCAGAGCAGATTCCTGATTTTTTTTTCCCCCGCCTTGGGGTTTTTTTTGGGAATGAGGAGAGCGGAGGGCGGGATGAGGCTCCGTGCCTCATCCAATGGGGGGGATGGAATGTGGATTTTGTACTGATGGATCAGAATTCCTTTGGAATTGAGCATCCACAGGCACATTCCAGGCTGTCTCCTGGTTTTCCTGAGGGGCTGGAATGTGGATTTTTACTCATGGATCAGAATTCCTTTGGAATTGAGCATCCACAGGCACATTCCAGGCTGTCTCCTGGTTTTCCTGAAATTCCAGAACTTCCAGGGGTTTTTTCACTGGGGGTCTCCCCAAGCCGAGATTTGCACGATTTGGGTAATCCTTGAAAAAAAACAGAAGAGAATTCCCAAATTTCTTGAATAATCCAGGCACAATCCCCATCTTCCAGCCTGGCTCTGGAAGCATTTTTCTAGCAATTCCAGGATTTGAGGCTCCACACCTCGTCCAGTGGGGGGCTGGAATGTGGATTTTTTTACTTGTGGATCAGAATTCCTTTGGAATTGAGCGTCCACAGGCACATTCCAGGCTGTCTCCTGCTTTTCCTGAAGTTCCAGAAATCCCAGAACTTCCGCACCCTGAGTTTTTCCAGAAATTCCACAACTTCCAGCCCCGAGTTTTTCCCCAAGCCCAACCTTGAGTTATCCTTGAAAAAACAGAAGAGAATTCCCAAATTTCTTGAACAATCCGGGCAACAATCCCCATCTTCCAGCCTGGCTCTGGAAGCGTTTTCCCAGGAATTCCAGGATTTCTTTCTTCCTTGACCTCCGTGCACCTACAGCAGCGTGAGGAAGCTGGTGAAGCTCAGCGCCGTGCAGTTCATGCTGAACAATCACACGGTGAGTGCTCCCCTGCCCTCCCTGCCTCATTCCCAACCCTTCCAGCTGGGAGAATTCCACACCTGGACACCCTCTGGAAGTCCATCTATCTCCCTGTGCTTCCGTGGTTTTGGAGGAGCCTCTAAAAAATGGGATTTTGGTTCAAATTTGGGGGTTTTTTTGTCAAAACTCTTCAGTTTTGAGGGGTGGGAATTTGCTGGTGCTTCCCATTCCCTTCCTGCCTCATTCCCAACCCTTCCAGCTGGGAGAATTCCACACCTGGACACCCTTGGGAAATCAATCTGGCTCCCTGTGCATCCACAGTGCTGGAGGAGCCTCTAAAAAAATGGGATTTTGGTTCAAATTTGGGGTTTTTTTGGTGAAACTCTTCAGTTTTGAGGGGTTGGGATTTGCTGGCGCTTCCCATTCCCTTCCTGCCTCATTCCCAACCCTTCCAGCTGGGAGAATTCCACACCTGGATATTCCTGGAGTTAGGGGATGTTCTCCAGGCATTCCCACATCCTGGCCCCAAAGCCGATGGGAGATTTTCCATGGAGAATTTAACCAGGAATCCGCCCGAGGGATTCCCATCCCTAAAGGAGCAGATTCCTTCTCTTTTCCAGAGGCCCAGCCAGACTCCCTGCATCCCCCCGGGAATTCCAGAGGGAGGGATACCAGCGGGATTCGCAGCTCCTGTTGCCCTCTGGTGGCTCCGGGAACGCTGCAGGTGCCAATTCCATAATCCTGGAACCGGCTGGGAATTGGGGTCCTCAGGAGCCAGCTCAGGGTGGTGCTTCCTGGAATTTTACAGCTTGGAAAAGCCCTTTAGGGTCATTCCATCGTGAATTGTGTCCCCAAATTCCACATCCACACATTTTCCCAAGGGAAAACAACTCCACCACCACCCAAAGCACCCCCTGTACCAATTTTCCAGGAGGGAATTTTTCCCGATATCCACCCTGGAGTGACTTGGAGGCCTTTCCCTCCTTAACCCATCCCGTTTTTCCCTTTTCCAGAGTGAGCACTTTTCCTTCCTGGGAATCAACAATCAATCCAACCTGACGGACATGAGGTGTCGGACCACGTTCTACACGGCCCTGGGCCGGCTGCTCATGGTGGATTTAGGTATTTTCCTGGGAATTCCGGCACAATTCCAGCATTTGGGAGCTGGATCTTGGTGTTTGGGGAGCTGCAGCTCCACCAGGGAGGGATTTGGGGTGGGAAAAGCCAAACGGGAGAAGGAAAAGGAGTTGGGAATTGGGGTTGGTGTTGAGAACTTCCCGGCAGAACTGGGGATCAATTTTCCCATCCCAAAACTTGGGGTCAATTTTCCCATCCCAAAACTTGGGATCAAATTTCCCATCTCAGATTTGGGGATCAGTTTTCCCATCCAAGATTTGGGATCAATTTTCCCATCCCACGAAAACTGGGGATAAATTTTCCCATCCAAGATTTGAGATAAATTTTCTCATCCCTAAACTGGAGATCAATTTTCCCATCCCACCAAAATTGGGGATAAATTTTCCCATCCAAGATTTGGGATAAATTTTCCCATCCCACCAAAACTGGGGATAAATTTTCACATCCCTAAACTTGGGATAAATTTTCCCATCCCAGATTTGAGATAAATTTTCTCATCCCTAAACTTGGGATAAATTTTCCCATCCCACCAAAATTGGGAATAAATTTTCCCATCCCGCTAACATTTGGGCTCAATTTTCCCATCCCAAAACTGAGGATCAATTTTCCCATCCCACCAACATTTGGGCTCAATTTTCCCATCCCACCCAGACCAGGGATACATTCCCCATCCTCACATCCCCAACCTTTCCCCGCTGGTCCCTCCCTTCCCACCCCTCTGGCAGTCCCATTCCAGCCCCTCCCAGAGCCCCTCTGCTCCCTCCGGCTCCGCGGGGCCGCCCGGCCCGGGAGCAGAGGGGATTTCCCGGGAATTCCCTCCCCATTCCCGGTGTTTTTCCCCATCCCAGGGGAGGATGAGGATCAGTACGAGCAGTTCATGCTGCCCCTCACCGCTGCCTTCGAGACGGTGGCTCAGATGTTCAGCACCAACACCTTCAACGAGCAGGAGGCCAAGGTGAGCTGGATCAAATTCCCGGTTTTCCGCGATATCCGGGGTGTTTTCCTTCGGGTTTGGGTGGATTTTGTTCTGTTTGATGGTGTTTTATTTGATGGTGTTTTATGATATTTTGTTAGGTTTGATTAGATTTGTATTTGTTTTATTCTGCTTTATTTTATTTTATTCTATTCTATTCTATTCTGTTCTGTTCTATTCTATTCTATTCAATTTTATTCTATTTTATTCTATTTTATTACAGTTTATGATATTTGATTTCATTTATTTTATTCTATNTAAATATTTTATTATATTTTATTATATTTTTCTATTTTATTTTATTCTATTTTTATATATTCTATTTTATTATCTTTTTATTTAATTATTCTTTTATTCTATTTTTATTCTCTTTTATTCCTTTTTACTCTGTTTTATTCTATTTGATATTTTATTCTATTTTATTCTATTTTTATTAACTTTTATTATTCTTTTTTATTCTTTTTTTATTCTCTTTTATTCTCTTTTCTTCTCTTTTATTCTCTTTTATTCCATTTGATATTTTATTCTGTTTTATTCTCTTTTGCCATTTGATTCCATTTCCTTTCACTCTCCCCATTCCCTCCCCTTTCCCTGGATTCCCTTTCCCCGGATTCCCTTTCCCGCGCTGATGTTTAACCCTTTGCTGCCCGCAGAGGACCCTGGTGGGGTTGGTGCGGGACCTGCGGGGCATCGCCTTCGCCTTCAACGCCAAGACCAGCTTCATGATGCTCTTCGAGTGGATGTATCCTTGCATTCCCAAACATTCCCAAATATTCCCAAAAAACCCGAGCGTCCCTTCCCTCAGGGGATGCCTCCACAATCCCCTTTTCCCTGGAAAATCCCCACCTGGGGGCTCCTCTTTGTTGTCACAGCACTTCGTGTCCTTTTTCCGAGCCCTGAACCAGCTCGGGCTCGCTCCGGCTGCTCCCAAATCATCCCAAAAAGCCGCTCCCAGAGGAATTTTGGGGCTTTTTCCAAGCCTGACCTATCAAACACAAAGGTTTTTGTGGGATGCATCCCAGAGGTTTTCATGGATGCATCCCAGCGGGGCCGAAAGCATTTCCTCTTTGTCCTCCGGAGCGCTGGGATCCGTGTCCTTTTCCCTTGGAATCCGTGTCCTTTCACTGGGAACACGGGAGAAATTCCAGCTTTTCCCTGCCTGCTGAAGGTCAGGCACTGGCAGATCTTTGGGGTTTCCCTTTCCTTCCAAAATAAACCTTTGGGAGTTCTGGTTTGCCTTTAAAAAAATCGGGATTTTTGTCCTAAATCCTTCAAGGATTTAATCCTGATTTTTACTAGGATTGATTTTTTTTCTGGGATAAAACAACAATACCAATGAAAAATAAAGCAGATCCCAGCAAGCACCATCATTACCCGACCCTATTCACGGACCTCCTTTGCAGCACTCATGGAATACTCCTTTCCCAAGGGATTTTTGGCCTGGAAAAGCTGGGAATTCCTTAGCTTTCCCTGGCAGTTACCCCTCCTACATGCCCATCCTGCAGCGAGCCATCGAGCTCTGGTACCACGACCCGGCCTGCACCACCCCTGTCCTCAAACTCATGGCAGAGCTGGTCCATAACAGGTAGGAACATTCCCCTTTGGAGCACCAAAAGATGGGAAGAGGGAAACCCCAAACCCAAACCAGGCAGCAACAGCCCCACACCGAGGGGTGAAATCGGCTTTAAACCCCTTCCAAGAGGAACAATTCCATGAAATCCCGAATTTTTTTGGGGTGGGGGGACGGGGGGATTTTCCACCAGCCCCAGGGAGTTGTGGTGGGGAAATCTGGGAGCATTTCTGGGATCCAGGAGGAGCAGCAGCTCCTGGAATGGTCGCTGTGGTTTTATTCCCGGGGGGAGTTGGAGCTGCAGTTTGGAATTCAGGGGATTGTGGAATGGTTTGGGTTGGAAAGGACCTTAAATCCCATCCCATGGCGGGGACAGGGACACCTCCCACTATCCCAGGTTATCCCAACCTGGCCTTGGACACTTCCAGGGATCCAGGGGCAGCCACAGCTTCTCTGGGAATTCCAGCCCAGCCAGGAATTCCTTCCCAATATCCCACCCAAATCTCCCCTTTCCCAGTGGGAAGCCATTCCCTGTGTCCTTTCCCTCCATCCCTCATCCCAAATCCCTCTCCAGCTCTCCTGGAGCCCCTTTAGGCCCTGGAAGGAGCTCTGAGCTCTCCCTGGAATTCCCCTTCTCCAGCTGAGCATTCCCAGCCCCTGGATGAGTTGGGAGGCTCTGACCATTCCCTGTTTTTCCCGTAGATCCCAACGGCTGCAGTTTGATGTGTCCTCTCCCAACGGGATCCTGCTTTTCCGGGAGACCAGCAAGATGATCACGACGTATGGTGAGGGATCCCAGGGCCTGGAGCTGCCCTGGATGCATCCATGGATCCATCCTGGATCCATCCATGGATCCATCCTGGATACATCCATGGATATCCTGGGATTTGGTGCTGCTGGAAGCTCGGGGTGGGCAGGGAAAAGCAGGGAAACGGGGAAGGAATTGGCAGCCACAAGGGGGACAGGGAGAACATTCCCATCCTCGGGGTTGCCTCTTCCCACGTGGAGCCGTGTTCTGCCGTGGTTTCCCAGGAAAATCATGGAATGTTTGGGTTGGAAGAGACCTTAAAGATCCCTGGGCAGGGTTCTGCTATCCCAGGGTGCTCCAAGCTGGCCTTGGGCACTCCCAGGGATCCAGGGGCAGCCGCGGCTTCTCTGGGAATTCCATCCCAGCCCCTCCCCACCCTCCCAGCCAGGAATTCCTTCCCAGTATCCTCAATTTCAGACTGTCAGATTCCTCCCAAACTCATTCCCTTTGCGCAGTGCCATAATGGATTTCATGGAATGGTCTGGGATGGGAAGGACCTCCCAGGGATGGAGCAGCCGCTGCTTTTCCTCTGGGAATTCCATCCCAGCCCTTCCCCGCCCTCACAGGGAGGGATTTTTTCCCAGTATCCATATAAATTCCCCATTTTTCAGCTTAAGGAGATGGGATAAGTTCCCCCTTATCCCCTCCCTGCAGGAAGATCCCAGCAGAACCCCACTTTTCCCTGGAATCACACCCCAAACCCTCCTCTGGGAACAAACCCTCGAATCCTCCACCCACCCGCCCGTTACTCCCCCGACAGGAAGCGCTCCGAGGAACGCGGCTCGGGACGGAATTCCCGACCTCCATCCCCACTCCTCTCCCTTTTCCATGCATCCAGGGAATCGCATCCTGACGCTGGGAGAGGTCCCGAAGGATCAGGTCTACGCCCTGAAGCTGAAGGGAATCTCCATCTGCTTCTCCATGCTGAAGGCGGCGCTCAGCGGCAGCTACGTCAACTTCGGCGTTTTCCGCCTCTACGGGGACGACGCCTTGGACAACGCCCTGCAAACCTTCATCAAGCTGCTGCTCTCCATCCCCCACAGCGACCTCCTGGTGAGCTTTCCCCAGGGATTGGGAGCTTCCCGAGGGATTGGGATCGTCCCGGGAAAGGTCGGAGATTTGCCGGGGTGAAGGGATTTGTGTCGCACCGGTGCTGGCGGTGGCAGCGACGCTGGCGGTGGAGTTTGGGTGAAGGTTGGAGAGGAACCGTGGAAATCATTCCCAAAATTTCTCTTGGGATGGGTTTTAAACCCCATCCGCTCCCAATCCCCCCGCGGGGGAGGGTTGGGAAGGCAAATAATTCCCAAAATTTCGGTCGGAATGGGTTTAAAATCCCGTCCGTTCCTGCTCCCTGCCTTGGACACCTTCCATGATCCCAGGTTATCCCAGCCTGGCCTTGGATGCTTCCAGGGATGGGGCATCCCCAGGGGAATCCATTCCAGCCTCTCTCCACCCTCCCAGCCAGGAATTCCTTCCCAATATCCCACCCAAATCTCCCCTTTCCCACTGGGAAGCCATTCCCTGTGTGCTGTCCCTCCATCCCTCATCCCAAATCCCTCTCCAGCTCTCCTGGAGCTCCTTTATCCAAAAAACCACATCCCAGAGTGAGGATTGTGCTTCCCCGTGGGCCAGGATCCCAATGGAATCCTGCTCCCAAATCCCTTCACTCCCATCAGCACAATCCCTGCCTGGAAAAGCAATTCCAAGGAGTAATTCCTGTAATAATTCCAAAATCGAGGAGAGAGGGGCAGCAAATTTCCCTCCCAGTTCCTATTACCGGGATCTGAAGGGATCTGTGCCTGCACCCAGCACATTCCTGGTTTGATTTATAGGGATATTTATATGGCCAAAGCTGGAAACACGGAGCTCTGGAAGTGGGAATCCTTTGGAAAAATCCCAGGAGTGCCTGGGGATGGGGAGGGTCTGCAGCCCTTCCTCAGGGTGATTTTTGGGATCTCAGGGAGCCAATCCCATCCCTGGGAAAACAAAAAACACAAACATTGGGAAAAATGATTGGATAGAGCAGCGTTGGGAACGTCATGGAATGGTGGATTGGGAGAGAAGGAAAGGTGGGAAATCTCTTGGAACAGAAATATCCCGGGAGAGAAATCAATTTGTTCTTCCCAGGAGATTCACGAGGGGCTTGGATTTCGGAACCCCGAGGTGCTTCAGAGTGGATTTTTCCTCCTTTTCCCCGCAGGATTATCCCAAGCTCAGCCAGTCCTACTATTCCCTGCTGGAAGTTCTCACCCAGGACCACATGAACTTCATCGCCAGCCTGGAGCCCCACGTGATCATGTACATCCTGTCCTCCATCTCCGAAGGGCTCACCGCGCTCGGTAATTCCTGCTGCTCTCCCGGGGAATTCAGGGATTTGGCTCGGAAGGAAGCGGGAAGGGGGATTTGGGTGCTTGGAGTGGAGAGTTGGAGGTTAAAAATCGATTTGGGAGAGTGGCTGGGGGAGTTTCTCCTCTGGAGAAGGTGGAATTTTGGAGGGAGGGAGAGGTTGGAGCGGCGACCCCGGCGCTGATCCCTTCCGAAATGAGTCGTTTGTAGGATCATGGAATCCTGGAGTGCCAGGATCCCAGATTGCACGAGCCCAGATTATCCCAAGCTGGCCTTGGACACTTCCAGGGATGGGGCAGCCACAGATTTTCTTCTGGGAATTCCATCCCAGCCTCTCCCCANGCCCCAACAAACACCAACAACCCCAATAAACACCCACGACCCCAACAAACCCAACAACCCCAACAAACCCCAACAACCCCAACAAACACCAANGCAGTGGGAAGCCATTCCCTGTATTCCATCCCTTACAAACGACCTCTCTCCATTTGAATTCCATCTCCCTTCAGGCCACAGTTAAACCATCCCAGGCTGACCATTCCAGGCTGAACATTCCCAGTTCTCCCAGAATTTCTTCTCCCAGATTTTGTTCACCTCAGGGAGGAACTTCCTGACTTGGTCAGGCTTGGGGCGATCCCTGAACAAACACCAACAAACACCAACGACCCCAATAAACACCAACAAACAGCAACAACCCCAACAAACACCAACAACACCAACAAACACCAACGGCCCCAACAAACACCAACCCCAATAAACGTCAGCATTTCCCTGGGAGCTTTTCCAGCTGCATCCCAGCATCGGGATTCTCCCTGTCCCCGCAGACACCATGGTTTGCACGGGCTGCTGCTCCTGCCTGGACCACATCGTCACTTATCTCTTCAAGCAACTGTCCCGCAGCACCAAGAAGAGAACGACGCCGCTGGCCCAGGAGAGCGACCGCTTCCTGCACATCATGCAGCAGCACCCGGAGATGATCCAGCAGGTACCGCCCACATTCCCAGAAAAACCTGGGACTGTCCCGGCGTGGCACCGCGCAAAAGGCGCCTCTTCCCTGCTCTGCAGCAAGGAAGGGTTTGCTGGGATGAACGGGGTAAACTGGGAGTTGTTTGGTGGGATAAATGGGATGGGCTGGGAGTTGTTTGCTGGGATAAACGGGGTAAACTGGGAGTTGTTTGGTGGGATAAATGGGATGGACTGGGAGTTGTTTGCTGGGATAAACGGGATGGGCTGGGAGTTGTTGGCTGGGATAAATGGGATGAACTGGGAGTTGTTTGCTGGGATGAACTGGGAGTTGTTTTCTGGGATAAACGGGATAAACTGGGAGTTGTTTTCTGGGATAAATGGGATGGGCTGGGAGTTGTTTTATGGGATAGACTGGGAGTTGTTTTCTGGGATAAACAGGATAAACTGGGAGTTGTTTTCTGGGATAAACAGGATGGACTGGGAGTTGT
This sequence comes from Mohoua ochrocephala, assembly GCA_013398855.1. Classification (NCBI taxonomy): domain Eukaryota; kingdom Metazoa; phylum Chordata; class Aves; order Passeriformes; family Acanthizidae; genus Mohoua; species Mohoua ochrocephala. The sequence goes on along the minus strand of VZTA01011369.1, from coordinate 2,762 downwards.
TTCCTGGGATGAACTGGGAGTTGTTTTCTGGCATAAACGGGATAAACAGGGAGTTGTTTTCCAGGATAAACGGGATAAACTGGGAGTTGTTTTCTGGGATAAACTGGGAGTTGTTTCCTGGGATGAACAGGAAGTTTTGCCTGCCTGCCTTTAACCCTCCCTTCCCCATCGCAGATGCTCTCGACGGTGCTGAACATCATCATCTTCGAGGACTGCAGGAACCAGTGGTCCATGTCCCGGCCTCTGCTCGGCCTCATCCTGCTCAACGAGAAGGTAACGGATCCATCCCGGCTGGAAAGGCCTTGCCTGAGGCAGGACAACATTCCCGGGGAAGCCTTGGAACGATCCCATGGCTGGGAAAGGTCACAGCTCTCCTTGGAGCTGAGGAATCCAATTCAATCCATTCAAAAGCTGGGATATTCCCTCCGTATTCCCACCATCCTGGGGGGTGCGTGCTCTATCCCAAAGCTGGGAATTAACCCCTCGTTGTCCCGTTTTTCCCAGTATTTCTCGGACCTGAGGAACAGCATCGTGAACAGCCAGCCCCCGGAGAAGCAGCAGGCCATGCACCTCTGCTTCGAGAACCTCATGGAGGGCATCGAGCGCAACCTGCTCACCAAGAACAGGGACAGGTGGGTGCCAGGCTCTCCTCCTGCCAGGAAAAACCTGGAATGGGCGACTTCCCAAGGGATGGACTCGTGGTCGGGCTCTGGGATGGTTTGGGTTGGGAGGGAGGTTTGATATCTGTGGGGAGGGACGCGTCCTGCTGTCTCAGGTTATCCCAGGCTGGTCTGGGACGCTTCCAGGGATGGGGCAGCCATGGCTTTTCCTCTGGGAATTCCATCCCAGCCAGGAATTCCTTCTGGATAATCCCCATTTCAGTTTGAAACTTCCCATGGGATTTCTTCATGGGTTCTCCCTGGGTTTGGGAGGGACCTTAAATCCCATCCAGGGACACCCCTGCCATGGGCAGGGACACCTCCCGCTGTCCCAGGTTATCCCAGGCTGGTCTGGGGCACTTCCAGGGATGGGGCAGCCACGGCTTTTCCTCTGGGAATTCCATCCCAGCCAGGAATTCCTTCTGGATAATCCCCATTTCAACACAAAACCTCTCCAAGCTTTAGATCCCCATCCCCGGTGGGGATGTGACCCTGGGCTCTGTGCTGGCTTTTAGCTGGGACTCCCCACCCCGCGAGGACTTTCCCAAGCCCCCAACAATCCCAAGGAATGACAGAATCTCCCTTCCCTTCTCTGGGAATTCCATCCCAGCCCCTCCCAGCCAGGAATTCCATCCCCACATCCCCAATCTCCTCCTGGGAAGTGCTGCCGCGAGCGGTGGATCCCCATCCCCGGTGTGCTCTGTGCTGGCTTTTGGCTTCCACACCCCCTGAGGACTTTCCCAAGCCCCCAACAATCCCACGGAATAACAAAATCTCCCCTCCCCTTCCCCATCCCAGGTTCACCCAGAACCTTTCGGCGTTCCGGCGGGAGGTCAACGACTCCATGAAGAACTCGAGCTACGGCGTCAACAGCAACGACATGATGAGCTGACAGCTCCCTGCTGCTGCTGCTGCTGCTGCTGCTGCTCCGGCAGCTTCTCCTTCTCCTGGCCCCGAGGGCTCCCCCTTTTTTTTTCCCCTCCGAGGAAAAAGAATCCAGGGCGTTCCCAAATCTCCCCCGGCCCTTCCCCAGGGGCTGGAGGGGAGCTCGGCCCCGGGGGACCCGAGGGAAGAAGGGAGGGAGCAGCGAGGTTGAGCTCATTTTTGGGCAGGTGTTTTCCGTGGGAGGAGGTTTGGGGAGGGGGGGGGTTTGGAAGGGAATAATCCAGGTGCAGGAATTCCAAGGTTTCTGTGTCTTTTTTTCTCTCTCTTTCTCTCTTTCTCTTTCTCTCTCTCCTCTCTCCCTCCCCAAAAAAAGGGCGGAATGTGGAACGCCAGCGCTGTGCTGCAAAAAGCCTGCCTTGTATAAAAACATGTACATTTTTTCATAACATTTTGGAACAAGGTTTATATTGAGTTTCAGAAAAACGAGACAAAAAAATTAAAAAAAAAAAAAAAAAAAAAAAAAAAAAAAAAAAAAAAAAAAAAAAAAAAAAAAAAGAAAAAAA
>VZTA01011367.1:138533-190211 GCA_013398855.1 Mohoua ochrocephala | reverse complement strand
TTTTTTTTTTTTTTAATTCTCTCATCCATTATGAATCCTAAAGTCCACCAGCAAAATAAACCAGAGAATGTTGTTACTGTCTTTCTTCCATGCTGGGTCTTAATAATGGTGGCAGAAAATTAGTGGTAAAGATAATGAAGGGATTTCATTGCTTCTTTAGCTTAATTAAACAGCAGATAACTAAAGGAGATCAACAGACTAAGGCTGAAAAAGATTGTGTTAACTTTCTCGTAGTTAATGTTTAGGATTATAAAACAGTAAATTACAGAATGAATGAGTTTTTCTCCCTAATAAGAATTTCCCACAGCTAACAGTGCATTAATTTATTAGTTTTTATACAGTTCTCCATATATATATATGTGTGTGTGTGTGTGTGATTAATAAGTCTTTAGGAAATCACAGAAAGTTGTTCTGGAAATATCATTGCACAGGTAAAGGGAAAAGAGGAGGATAAGGAGAACATAAATGCGATGTCTTGGTGTGGTTTATTCTGCGTTCTCAGGTGCCCAGCTAGGAGAGACCAAATGTGAGAGAGCTGTCACAGGAGAAGAACACTCAATGCTCAGCTAAGAAAGCAAAATGAAAAGACAGAGAAGTCCTGGGACTCCCTTGTGGAAAGGCAATGAGAATGGAAAAATATGACAAGATGGGACCCAACAGTGCTGCCCTAAAATCTGGAAACTAAATAATCAAATCTACTTCTGTAGAATTCGTAGGGGTTTGGCCTCTTTCCAGAGTGTGTTGGGATTTCCCCACAGAAATGTTAGAAACGCCAGAATCAGTCATTTTGCAATACATGTTTCAGCACAGATTTTTATCTGTGTTTATCAGGAAATCCTGTTGGCTCGTGTCAGTTTTTCTCTTAGATGTGCTGCTGTCCTTATTAGTGGGAACAGCTTTATCAGATAATTGCAAACACATATGAAGACATCACTCTGATTTAAGAAACTCTTGCTTGGAGTCAGTGCTTATATTCTTGTTTAGCACATCAGCAAGCTGTCTAGCTTCAGATGAGGTTGTTGTTTGATATTGATTTATTTAAGTTACTGCTACTCTTGTCTAGATCCTGGCTTAATTTCAGGCTAATTTCATTTTAACTGGAATTCATGAAGCAGCTATTTAATATAAGCTGATAGAAATGACTGCTAAGCTAAAGATCTGCAAACCTCCAAACAAAACCTCCAAAAACAAACACAGAAATAGCTCAAAAAGCTTCATATGATGTGTGCATTAGAAATCATTTTTTCAGCTGCTGTGAAGGGGTGGGGGGCAATTTTATCTTATTGCTAACTATAAAAATACAAAGTTCCAGATTAAAGTGTGAAGGTACAACTAAGGAAAATATCAATACACAGAGATTTTTTGCTGAAAGGTAAAAGTAGACCTTATCCAGTTATATTGGTGTGAAAAGTAGGGACCACCACAGATGGGGGGTCCTACCAGAATGGAAGGGGACAAGTGGTTTTCTAGACCTGTGTTCTCTTTCTGACAGTGAACAATCCCAGGTGCTTGTTCGTGGTCTGCTTTTCTATTTGTGACTATTTAGTAATTCAAAAGTTTATGGTATGGGTTTTAAAGGCCCATCCAAGAAGTCCCTGGCCCCTGAGGTGGGCCTTGAGGAAGGACCTTCCTGCAGAGCTACTGGAGCGGGCAGAGAGGGATCTGGAGGGGACTCCCCCTCTCTCCCCAGAGGCAAGATCAGCGTTGACTACTTTTCTCATGCTGCCTGGTTATTTATCATTTATAATCCGATCATGCTCCCTTTCACTGTGTCACCCCTGGAAACAACCCTTTAAATTTTCCAGAGGAGATGGTTTTTATTTCCCCCACTCTTCTTTTATGTTTTCTGTTCTCTTTACCTCTGAACTTAGTCATTGCTTCAATTGTTGAGGATCTCTTGGACTCAAAGTTGAATCCTTTTTTTCCATTTGTGGGCAACAAAAATGGCCTGTACAGAAACTTTTTAATAACTTTTTCCATTATCCTGTATACTCATTTTACCAGTCTCAGATATATAATTAGAGAGATAAAGTCTACAGATAAAGCCAAGCCCCTACTAATCTCTTTTCCCTGCTCAAAATTCCTGCAGTCAAAAGCAGGCTACGTAGGAGCAAATGCAATTCCAATTTATTTTAATGGGAGTTCAGGATTTTCAGATCGTGGCTGATTAAAACTGCTCCTGATACCAATTTGTTGTAAATTATTCTTGTTTTGCATAACTCCCAAACATATTAATTTGCTACGTAAAACTGCTGCTGCCTGCTGCTAACAATTAGATAACCAGGCTGGCACTCCAAGTTTTTCCCCACTGAACTTGGCAGGGTTTAAGTGGCCCTTTTCTGCCTCACCTCTGGGAGTCCATCCCCAAAGAGCCAATGTTAAATTTAGCGAAAATGAAGACTGAATAATCACATGGATTCTGAACTGCTCATCCAGGCCAACTCTGCTCTTGTAAAGTTGGAACTGTTTCAGGAGCACTTATGAAACTGAGTTATTTTAGTAATCTGGAGTTCACGGAATATTTGGCTGTGAAAATAACATAGTAATTTTTTCCTGTATATTAGGAGGGATATTACTTAGGTGTTGCACACAGCTTCTACTTTTTACTTGGAATGTGGTATCTTGGTGCAAATGAATGCTGAGCTAGGAGGCTTATTTGAAAATAATAGAAATTAGATGGATAAAATGCTAATTAAAAATTTTTAGACTCTCCTCCCATTGTTGTTTCATGATTATTTTCTACTGTTTCCTTTATATCCTTAAATATTTCCTTCCCTCTATTGATGGTCCCATAGAAAATTCAACTCGATATTTGTTCACAGGCTTAATTTTCAGATTGTTTTGGTTGTACAAAGATTTTCTGGGGCAGAAATTACCTAATCGAAAGTGGCCCTTTCAAGGGCCATGAGTTCCTTTTTTAGACCTTTTTTTCTGTGAAAGTTCTCTGTAAGAAAACCTGAAGTAGTCAAAGGGTAGAAAAAAACCAGAGAGGCAGCTCCAGTGTATCCTTTCCCACATGTTTCAGAGGCAAGGGGAAAATGGGTTGGGTTTATTTGGTGATTTCCACTGGTACAGCTTCCTTAAAATGGTTGATTATTAGCTGTACACAAGGAATCCACCATGGAGAAGCATTCCTAATTTCTGAGAGTTTTATTTTCCTTCCTCCGATACTTTGGAAGTTTTGTGATGCAGTTGCAGAGGTTTGAGGTCGTGTTGCCTCAACCTTGTGAGGTGATCCCATGGTAAACCAGGAGTTTTAGAAGGAAGAAGGTGTGTTTAAATAGAAAGAAGGGGGTTTTTTAATAGAACATTGTCCTTTGTTACTAGATGAACCCTAACTCCTATTCTGATTTTGTTGTCCCATAGATGTAAAAGATGCAGAAATAACTGTAATAAGAATGAGGTAAAAATATCCATATTTTACTGGAGACTTTGAAGAGTGCATGGAACAGGGGGCAGCAGGAGATTTTCAGTATTAAATGCCAGTCTGGGATTTCATAATGTGATATAAAAACCTGATGTTTTCAAGAGGGTCGAAAGAATTGCTGACAGCAATTTCAGTCTTTAAGACGTCATGTCTGTAAAACTAACTTTCTTTTCAGAGCTGGCAGTACTGCAGATGTACAAAGACTAATAGGTACAAACTATCCTACAAGCCACAAGTCTGGAGTTTCTGCCCCTGGCTGCTAAGCAGCTTAGTGTGAAATCTGAATTTTAGATAATTATTTTGCCCCCTGCCGATTCAGAGTGGAAGAATTGAAGGGTGCACAAGAAGTGCTCCACGTGTCCCTCTGTACCTCTGGGAATTGCTCTTCCTTTGTGCCCATAATCATCCACTGAGTTTAGAATTTACTTCTGAACTTTGGGAGTGGACAGCCGTTAAGTTGGGTGCTAGTCTCACACTGAATTGATCACAGTAGTATCACTTTTTGAATAACTTCGGAGGGAATTACCATTGCCACGGATAAATCAAAGCACAGGGAGGGTGCCACCAAGCAGGCAGGGCAGTAATATTTCCAGCTTGCAGGGTAACGGGGAGGATTAATCTGATTCAAGCCAAATTTACAAGCATTGCCTCACTCTTTTCTAAACTGGGGCTGTTGGCAGCTGTTAAATCAGTTGTAAGCATTACAGCTCTTAAGTTACATTATTCATCAAGAATAACAAGCCTGCTTGCCGCTTGCCTCTTTCAAATGCTTGCTGCACACACATTTAACCCAGTCTTTACTGCAGCCAAGAGAAGCAGTGGGAAAAGAGCAAAACATTGTTTAAGAGTGAATCCTAATGCAGAAGGAAAGATTTCCTTGTTAGGGAACGGTTAGAAAGTGCAAATAAGGGTCTCGGTTCAGAGCTGGACCTGAACACAGCAGCTCAGAATTCCTGTCCCAAGTGGCACAGAGCAGCAGAGAAGATTATGATGGTACTGGAGGAAGCTCCCTGTCCTCACCCCTGCCCTTGCACTGCTGGCCGTGCCTGGCCCAGACAGGGGTGTTTAGTGTTTATTCCATCACTGCTGAAGGCAGCCCAGAGGAGGTTCACTGCACAGTTAATTTCTAAGGAGGGAACAAGATAAAACAAAGGGCAGTGTGTGCCATTTCCTTGGCACCAGATGGGGATGTGAGCGCTGAATCAGCTGTTGTGGCGTTGTGCTGGGTCTGCAGGGCCAGGTTTATAGCTGCAGGAAGCTGTCACCGCCCCACTTCATGATGTCAGGGCAGCAGACCACAGCACTGATGGCATTCATGTTAGGGGGAGATCACTTCAGATTAGCTGGGCTTTAATAGGACATTTTGCTGATGCATTTTGACAGTACCTTCAAAATACAGTTATACTTGCCTATCATAATCACGGTTGTGTATTTCTAATCTGACACACAGGACAGGCAGCAAGGAGAGGAGGAAGGGAAAAAAAGAGTTTAAAAGCTATAGTGACTTACATGGGCATTAATGCTATTACACTTTAACTGGATTCCTCTGTCTGAAGCACAGAGCCTTATATAGAAGAAAAACTGGCCGTGGGATGCTCACAGCTGACATACACCCTCGTTCTGTGGGTTTGGTGGGGAAATGAGGGCTCACGATCTGCTGAGCCATGGCTTTGCAGAAAGACACCATTTAAGGAACCTCATCTAGGGTTATCTTCTAGCCCAGGGTTATCCCAAGCTGAATTCTTGTCCACCTGTGGTACACATTTCATCCCAGCACAGGGCTGGGAGCTCCAGCTGTGGCTGGAAAGCTTATATGGGATCTCACCAATCCGCAAAGCTCTAGATCAGGTGTAGAGTTTGATCCATCAGGCCTGGGCTCTCAGAAATGCACGTGGTTAGTAGTGAATGTGAGATGTGTAACCACTTAGTCAAGGACAAACCTTTTTCCTATTCTCCTCTCTGTATTGGCTTTTCAAATGTATTTAGTGAAAAAATATCTCGATGATGTGTGTGCTGGAAATCAGTTGTCCCAGTCAAAGTTATATCAATAAGCAGAAAATTGTTTCTGTTTTAACTTTAGTTTTCAAGAACAGACTTTCTTGACTCGATTTCTTGCAATTGTTTGGGTTTTGTGCTATTTTGTACCATTTGGCTGTGAGTTTAGTGTGTACAGCATCCTTTCTTCTGGATTCTTTCTCGTTCTTGAGACTTAGCCTACAAAGAAGAAAGCCTTTTTCATTGTCCTCAGGTGTGGTCAGGAAGAGTAAAACAGATCTTTTAGAAACAGATCTGTGATCAGAGTTTTGCTAGGCAAAGTAACCGGGTGGAATTTGACTTCCCCATTTCTAGGATAAAGTACAAAAATTATTTCAGCTCAGCTGCAGAGTGCACGGTTCAAACCTCTTAATCAACTCCAAAGAATTCTAGTGGGAGTAGTTGGGAATATTCCTAGTAGGGAAAAAAACCCCACCCTATTCTGCATCAGTTGGTCCTGATAGATACAGAATGTCAAATCTCAAGGTGGATTCCCTAAATGCTTCCATCTTTTGAGGGTTTAGGATGTCCTTTCAGCCTCCTCGGTTTCTGCTTTTGAATGTTAAAGAAGAAGCGGGGGGGAAAAAATGAATATAAAACCAGTGTTGTAGTTAAATGCGTGGTGTTTGCAATATTTATTGTTCCTTCATTCAGAAAATGGCATGATGTCTATATAGTAAAAGCTTTTGTGTAAAGCAATGCAGAGTCATGAAAGGCATTGCAATGCTGTTTTTTGGTTCTTTTCCCCATAAAGCCCAGTGGAATTGCAAACTGTTAATTGAACACGTGGCATTTCCTATCGGCACACGGTATTATTTGTTAGAGAAAGTACAGAGCACAATAGTGCAAACTTAAGTCTCCTGTCCCTTCTGATGATTTTTCTGCATTGAGAAGCGAATGCTGTTGGGGAATATTGAGTTCTTGTTTCTGTTACTGATTGTAAGGAAGGATTTCATTCTGTAGCAAATACCCTGTAAAATGCAATACATCAGACTCTTTGTTTTCCGAACAGCTGAGATTCTGCCCCCCTTGGATTCACACAGGTAGCAGGCAAGTGTTCTGCTAAAAATGCTGAACTGTGGGATTTTTTTTTTTTAATATACATTTAATTGGGTTTTTGTTCAGCGGATAATTGCTTACCCTGCAAAGCCAGACATTTTTAATACACGCATAGAAAATGCATGTTAGGTAATTAAGAATTTTCTTTGAAAAAGGAAAAATACCAAGGAGGAAGAGGCAAAAGCTAAAGCACACAATGTAGAAGTGCACTTGAGTGTTCAGATAGTTTTGCAAAAGCCTTTCTTTTCAGCTGTGAGAAGATTGTCAGCTCACAGATGTCCCCAGAGGCTGTAACTGTTTAATTTTCAGGCTTTCTGCTGGAAGGATGAAAATACAGTCAGTGCAAAAGGACAGTGAAGACAAGAGGATGTTCTGACAATGATGAAGCCGTAATGTTTTGGGTCTTCTGTTTAAAGCATTTCTGTAGCAATCACTGAAACCTCTCTGCACATGACAATATCTGTTTATATGTTCAATGGCTTTACATAAAACCAACCTCTTTTTCCAGTACCAGGTCTTTTTCCATCTTTGTTCTTATGGAAACATCCAACAAATTTAGCAATTCTGACAGCATGGAGACAATTGAAGGGTGCATCTTCAAGTACACCTGGAATATGTATATTTGTGTGGTCTGGACACACTTTATGCTGTGAATCATATGACAAGAGGGGGAGAAATGGGATTTTGCTTTAAAGTGTGGCTAAAATACTTACATAGATGCAGCCATTAAGTGGCATTAACAGCATCACTAGCAAAGCAGTGGCTGTTTCCTGTACACTGCTACAAATTACAGGCATTTTTTGATACCCTAAATTATATCCCAGACTTAATGACAGTGCCTTAAACCTTAGGGATTTTTTCCTACAGGTTTAAGTGCCTGCCATTGCAGCACCATTTCTCTTCTTAAGAGCTTCCCTTTCCCAGCACCAGCTCTCAGTGAATTCAAGAAGTAATATGTCAGTGGTTGGCAGTGAAAGTAGCACAGGCACACAATTTTAGCTTCAATTTTAGCTTTTCAGCTCCTGTTCATATCAGTGCTTAAAAATGTGAACTTTGGGTTTGGTAGGGGTTTTTTGGGTTTGGTTTTTTTTTTTTTTTTTTTGGTTGGGTGGGTGGGTTTTGGAAGGGAGGACAGTAAATTATCTCCAGTGTTTGCTTCCTAAACTTTATGTGCCTCTGGCCATGTCTTGCCTCCAGTGGTTGAATTCAAAAATATGTTAAAATTGGGGAAAAGAACTAGCTTTGAGGTATGAGAAAGTGAGAGTTTGTGAAAATTTAATGTATAGATATTCTATACATTATATATTCGCTGGCCATTAACTGGGCCTTTTTATTTTTACTTTATCAGTATCTGGTATATTTAGTGTTATAAAATTGTCATATTTAAGCCCAGCTGACAACTAAGCCACTCACTCCCTCTCTCCTCATGGGATGTGGGAGGGAATCAAAGGAGCAAAGTGAGAGAACTTGCGAGTTGAGATAAAGACAGTTTAATAGGGAAGACAAAAGCTACCCACAAGGAAAACAAAACAAGGACTTGATTCCCCACTCCCTATCAGCAGGCAGGTGTTCAGCCATCCCCAGGAAAGGTGGGATGGGATATCCCTTTGGCTAAACTGGGTCACCTGTCCCAGATGTGTCCCCTCCCAATTCCTTGTGCACCCCCAGCCCACTCGTTGGTGGGGTGAGAGGCAGAAAAGGCCTTGACACTTTGTAAGTGCTGCTCAGCAGTAAAAAAACCCCAAACATTGCTGAATTATCAACACCTTTTTCAGCACAAATTCAAAATGCATCCCCACAGCAGGTACTATGAAGAAAATTAATCCTACCCCAGCCAAAAGCAACATAAAAATAGACTGTCTTTTGTGTATATCAGTGGGCTTCTTGTGACAGGTACCAAATTAACAGCCAAGAAACCAAAGTCCTCTCTTTTTCACCAAAAAGATAAGTTCAGCAAGGGTGTAAGGAACGCAAGCTTCCCCCACGCTGCTCGAGCAATGTTCCTCAACCCCGACCTGAGAGCACATCTCTGAGGGAAAAGGCGTTTGTTAAATTTCTTTTCCAATTAATTTGACAGCTCTGCTGAGACTCCTAACAAAAGTACTAATTCATGCAAATTGCAGTAGTGGACCTGTGTCATCGGGGAGCTGGGCTGAGCTCTCTGTAACATCACACAAGCCACCAGGCAGCGTTTTGATTAGGAGGTGACACTGAATTTGGAGCCGATTCTGCATTAATTTTCTCACAGGGCCAGCAACAGACTCCTGTATGTGCTAGCAGAGGTGGAAAGTTGTAAAAGAACATTCATCCTCCGTAAATGCATCATCATCTTCCCTCCACCCCTGAGAGAAAATTTATACTTTTTATATGTCTGAATTAACTGTTTTGACTTGGAATATGTGCACTGGCACACTGGGAGAGATGTTCCATTAATTGTTGGAAATAAAAAACAAAACAAACCAAAACAAAGGCCCAAATGTGTTAGAGAGCAAGATATAAAATGTAGCCCAATACATAACTCAATTGATTTCATCAGACATGTTATGGCAAGAATAAGAGCATTTTCCACTGGATAAAGGACAGTGTAGAAACAGAGATGGGCATGATCAAAGGATCAGAAGATATTCCTGTAAAAGCTGATTGAAAAGTTTGTGTTTGTTCATCACAGAGAAGATAAGTTCATGATAGATCTTTGTAAGATGAGGAATGGCTTCGAGAGGGCACATCAGGAGCAGCTGGTCTTCCTGTCTTCTAATAAAAACCAAGGGTACATTGATTTGGCTAAAAAGCTAACAAATTTGAAGGTAAATTGAAGGAAAGATGAATTTTTCACTTCACATCGACTACCTAGACTGGAGCAGAGTGTCAGAGAAATTCATTAAGGCCAATAATTTGCAAAAAACCCCCAAATATTGGATAGCCTACATGAAGGACAATGAAGGTTAACATAATAGTCTTTGTTAATAAAATAAATTAACAGATAAATCTAACCTCAGGTTTCCAGGTTGTTGGAATAACATCTGGGCTGTAGGTGTGAGGGTGAAATAGCGAGGGCTGGCAAATGGTGATTCCCTCTTGGCCTTCCTCTGGCACTTCCATGTGGCGTTACCATTAGATACATGATGGGTACTGGGTAAGGATCTGCATGGAAATTCATTTCTTCTTCTTTATTTATGGTACCTTTCCTGTTCTGAACCTGCTCATCTGGCCTGCTTTGGGCACAGGGAAATTACACAAACATCCCCAAGCTAGGAAAGTTGTTTTTTTACTCATTAGCTAAATCTAGCCTGCAAGGGTTACCAGGCACTGCCTTGATTTTTCCGCTGGGCTGGAGAGGAAACACCTTATCGCGAGCTGGTGGCCTGTGGGACGGAGGCTGCCAGGTCTGTTTGCTTTACTCTGGGGGGGATTGGTTGTTCTTGTTTGGATTGGGTTTTTTTTAGAGTTCTGACATATAGGGGGGAGGTTGAGCAAAGACAAAACCTGAGCATTGCCACAGTTATCCATTTGTGGCACTTTCGGCCTGAATTAATTTTTATTTAAAATTTACTGTTTGAAGCTATCACAATCCTATGTCTAGTTTGCCTTTGAGGAGTTCATAGTGTAAGTTCATCTCAGGGAAAAAGCATTTCTTTGCCTTTTATCCTTGAAAACTGATCATTTAAAATTCTTTATGTGTGTGTTTGTGCAACCTTTTCTTTTTCCTGTTCAAGTTGGTTCTGGGGAGTTTTTCTCTGGTATTTCTTTAATTTAGATTTTAAATTACAGTGCTTCTTGAATTATCAAGTTATTTTTTCATCTCTCTGCAGATTAAATCAAGGCTTTTAAAAAGAACAAAACATGAAATTGCTTTGTTTGAGAAAATGATGGCTTAATATATCTCAGAGTGTCCAGGTTTTGAGTTAAGAAAACCTCTTGTTTAGGGAAAACAAACGCTACTGCTTATAAACATGGGCTTGTTAAATTCCTGATTTAAATACCTGTTTAAGTCATCCACTAAGACTTCTTTCCCCCAAAACTGACTGCAGAGAAGCTTCAATACCTCACACATTTTGAAACCAGGCGCCCACAAGCGAGAACCTCTTTGCTGTGAAGCTGTTTTAGACCCGCTATCTTTGACATTGCACTTTAAACAACTTTGCTGGCAGCAATCCTGGCTGAAATGCACTGCACAGAAAGAGATACAGAAGCCCTGCAAGGCACAACGTGGAGCTATTATAGACTGTGGTTGAAAGGTGCAGTGTTATTCCCCCAGGACAACGCTATCTCTTATGTACATATAATTAATATGTCTGCCAGTAACAGTTATTAAACAAAGAACAGGAATTGTTTCTGCTGAATGACTTGACCTGGGAGTAAAGCCAATTTAAAAAGCATCTGATTAAAATACGTTAAGGTCACAGATCACTATAAAATATGAAGCGGGGAGGAAAAAGCAGAAATTTACTCATGCGGAAGATTAAATACTACTGATTTTTTTTTTTTTTTTGGTGCTAGCAGCAGCTTTCAGGTGTAAAAAATGAAAAGTGCTCATTCTGAAGAGTATTTTTCTAGAGACATTTCATTTTCACATTGCACTGAGTCCTTGCTCCATGCATATCCCACAGATGATGTAAGAATGCAAATACTAAGGACATTTTAAAGTTTTTATTTCTTCAGCAGATAGAATGGAATCCTACAGGCAAGGAGAGAAAGTCAATATCCTTACCTCTTTCTGGGGATATTCTTACAGTAGTGGTAATGGAGTCCAATCACAACAAGAGCTTTTAGCCCTCATTAGAGCCTTTCTCAATCTCATTTCCCTCATTTTCCCTCAGGTGCCAGCACCACAGCCCATCACGGAGAAAGCCTGCTCTGCACGTACAGCAATAGCATTTAGTTTTGAGAGCTGCTCACTTGAAGTGGTGTCTTTTTATTCAGATCTGATGACAAAAAGTGTGCCTGAAGTTCAATGGAAATATGAATCAAAAATACACCATAATTTTTAGAAGCCTTTTTGGGCTGAGTTGATATTGAAGAAGTTACATAGAGACTCAGGAGAGAGATACAGGATGATACAGACCTATAAAATGCTATAGATTATGTGGCTTTTCAAGTATTAATAAACAATGAGAGCTGCTGAAGATGCTCTGAGGGATTCTGAAGGAAACCTACATTATAAAGTGTTATTTGCTGGTGAATGGGGTGCCACAGTGAACAAGGAGGAGGAAAGGGCTGTGTGAACACTTTCAAAAGGACCTGGAGAACAGTTCCAAGATGCCAGGCTGTGTGTGGGCGTTGAGGTGAGCCAGTCAGTAGCATTTTAAGGAAAGACTGGACACAGCACACTGCCATGGTCTCATTGACATGGTGGTGGTAGGGGATAAGTCAGACTTGATGGTCTCAGAGGTCTTTTCCAACCTAATTGATTCTGTGATTCCCTTCCCAACACACCTGCCCAGCCAAAGGCCATCCTGTGGCCTCAGGTCCAGCCTAAGGACCTCTGCTGCCGCTCAGGTGACAGCGGGAATAGTTTGCAAAGCCCCTCTAACAGTGGCCACTTCCTCTGGGAATGCTTCCCTGTCCTCTCTGCAGGGCACAGGAGGTTTGCCCGGAGCTTCTCTCACCTGTCTCGTTAATGCACACCCTGAGGAGGTGTTATCTGTGAGCTGTACAGGTTTGTGATTGAATTCCCTTCTTTTCTAAATGCTCTGGCTTAATGCCACATTTCACCCCTGGGCTTTTCTAATGAGGAGCAGAGGAACAAAGGGAGGGAACAATCAATTGGCGGGTGCTGGACACCCGATGTGTGTCCACTTCCAGCGTGTTCTGGTGCTCCAGCCTTGCCTCAAAGCACAAAAAGCAGAGCTCCTGCAGGGCTGGGGAGTGCCAGGCAGTTTGCAAATGAAGTTTCTGTGACCTTGTGCAGGGAGATGGGCCCTGCCAAGCCTGGAGTGCTGGGGCTGGGACGTCACCAGCGCAGGCTCCGGTCGTTCCTTGGTGTTTACAGCTGGGAGTTGGTGAGATTGCTCTGTGTGCAGGGGGCTGCAGGACCTGAATGCTAAAATGCTCCTATTTACGAACAGATTTATGTTTTAATTTAAAATGAATTCCAATTTAAATTAATAATTTAACCCTTAATTAGGACCATGTTTTCATCCCAAGCAGATTAGTCAAGCTGAGGCAAAATTCACTTTGCTGTAGAAAAGACAGCCGCATTTCTTTAATCAGTAGCTACCACAGATTGTTACACGCTTTTGTTTTCCTCTCACTGAATTAACTTTCCCTGCTCGCTGCCTCTGAGACAGACTCATCAGTTATATCTTAAGGAAATTCATTTTCATACAGTAACGAGGACAACCAGAGTCCTGAAATTCTTACCAGTAGGTGACTCAATAAAGTCATCCTGGCCTCACACTCAAATAAAAGTGACTGAAATCAGACTAAATACAGTTTTTAAATGCTGCAGTTGCGAGTTACCACGGGAATCACCAGGGCCAACAGGCTTGAGGAGAACTTCCTAAAAAAAGCAAAGCCAGACAGCCTTGCTGTACAGTTTATATCACAAATGTAGAAACTCCTAAAGTTTCCTTTACTCACTTTTAGTGTGCTAAGAGGTTTTGCTTCCTGGCCCATTGCATCTACTTCCTCCTGCATTGTTCCCTACTGCGAAGGAAAGAAAAAAATCTTAGTTTTTGGAAGAAATTGTTGAGAAAAAGCAACTGCTGTTCACATCTGGTTTCCATGCTGAAATTAGATTCTGTGAAGACTTCCTATGCTAACTCCTATGGGTTTTTTTTCAACTTAACTGAAACTAAAGCCATGGTACTTGCCTCAAAAAACCAAACCTTCTTCTATCAGTACATGTAATCCAATTTGTCTGACAGAGAAATTAATGCAGTTTGAAGTAACAACTTTATGTTTTCTCTCTTATTTATCGGTATTAAAAAATGACTAGGAAAGGAATAATTATAGTAAGTACATTGGCAGCATATTTCATTGGCACCTCCAGTTCTGAGCTTCAGTTTCAAGTGTAAACGCTCTTTTTTTTTCCCCTTGTGGCTGCAATTGTGAACAATCTTAAATTGGTCTGACAGACAAAGACAGAAAGTGCAATTCAGCCTGAGGGGAAGACATGAGATTGGGATGCCCTTGCTGGGGCATATTGGGACAGCAGGAATCTGACTGGCTCACCCCCTCACTCTGACCATCACCACCTTTTCTGAAATGAGGTCCACGAGTTTTCACCTGAGGGATGAAAGAGACATTGATTAATGGAGCAGTTTCTCTTCTTCACCCCTCTGAATCTGTCAACTTCTAGTGCAAGCTTGTTTACTTATGCTAAATTCATTGCTTTATTAAAGCACTGGTGGTAGGGTCTTTCTTTTTGGTCATTACATTAAACTAGCATATATATTTATTAAAAAATTCTACTGTATGGAATCATAAATACATCTTTGCCTCGTGTGTGACTGCCCATAAATGTACAAGTGTCCCTTCAAGCTGGTTAAACAAAACCATCAGAGTTTAATATCTGGTAAAAAGTTTCCATGGGAAGTTTTGATGAAGGTTTTCTGTATTAATTAGGCAGATGAAGTGTGATGTTCATTCCTTATTGTGTTTGCTTAGTTATTAGTGCTGGTAAGACCAGGATTGGCATCCATTCTTTTCTGCCTGGCTTGTTGTCTTAGGGCTGGGAACAGGGAAAGCACTGGAATTCCCTCTGTCATCCAGAGGGCCACCTAAGGGGCCTGCTCGAGGTACCTCGTGGGGCAGCACATGGGAGGGAATGGGATTTGAGTTGTAAAAGGCTGCAAAAATGACAGCTACACAAAAAAAGCCAATTGTTTCCTGCTGCATTTCCTCCTAGTGGAGGGGGCAAGGAGGACTTAGGTTTTCTTTACTTCCTCAAGTTAAATGGGAATCCCCAAACCCCCTTGGCAGCCCTGGAGGAGAGAGGAACGCCAGAAATGCCAGCTGAGGGTGCACAGGCCGTGCCAGGTCGGGCGGGTCGACGTTGGTCACACAGGGTCATTTTTGGCAATTCCGCTGTAACAGATTGCCTGCTGGGCCCCTGCCTCGGAGGCTCAGCCGCGGGACTGCTTCCTCAGGGCTTGCAGGAGAGAGCTTGGAGCAGGAGCTGTCTGTCCCAGCTGCTTTGCTGTAGCCTGGAAGCCGGAGGGAGCAGCCGCAGCCAAGCGGTTCCGTTTGCCAGGGCTGGGAAGTGCCGAAGGGTGGCTGAGATTGGCACTCCCCTGTGGAACCTTCGTGCTCCTCCTGCTGTGTGTGGTGCCCTGGGAGGAGCCTTTCCCTTGTTAAGATGTTTCAGAGAAGAGCAGAGTAGTTTTCTCTCACTGTTCGTCAGAGCATTCCCACTCAGGTGTTTGGCACCAGGAGCTGACCAACAGATCTGCCTTGCCCAGATGTTCATTTAGGATTTGGCGATGGACAATAACAATCCTTCCCTCCTCCATCACTTACAGAGATGCTGGGATATTTATTCAGACTTTTTTCCCACCTCAGGCTGCCCAGCCAAAGACTTTGCTAGTTTGGTAGTGCACAGATAAACACAAAAAGACCACATCGTTTAGTATCTCAGATTTTAGACTGTTTACAAATCAATTTGTGTCCACAAGCAAAACTGAAAAGTGTGTCCCTGGTTAGGCTTATCTCAAGACTGGTGAAGCCATTCTTTTTGCTCCAAAGAAGCATTTAATTCTGTGACAGGTCTCAGGCAATTTCATCTGAGCTTAACCTAGGCTCCAGACACAAAATAAGGCATGTTTTTCTTTGTGTTACTCTCCTTTTTAACATTATATTTGTAATGAGAATACCCTGGGGTTTTCCTAATGTGCTTGTGAATTGGGGCAGTGTTTGATGAGGAACCAAATTGCAGCAAAAGTGAATGTGTTTTAAAATGTGGTCCCTTTTCTTATGTTTGGTTAATACAAAAAACATCTTTCTTATACAGATCACACAAGTTCCTGATAGTATCAGAAGGAGCTCATTGACATGATCATTTAAAAATGGATGAGATCTTTCTCTGTTCAGGTTATTTTCTTGGTTTCGGCTTGCTTAGCCCTGACCTGATGAACTGAAGAGGCATAGTTTACAATCAGTGTGCCCTTGTAAGCAAACGTTAGCAGCAGAGAGAGGATAAAGGTAGTTTCCTATTCAGGATAGGGCCAATGTTTTGGTAAATTAAGCAGAAGAGAAGCAAAAGGAGTGAAGTTCTCAAAATGAAGCATAGAAAATGTTTCTTCTTAGTGGTGCAATACGCTGGGTTTTTTTCCAGGCAAAATTAAATGCAAATCCAAGCTGATGCAAGAACTCCATTCTACCAAGCGGTTTTATTTCTGTCAGCTCTCATTATGAGAAAAATTTGCAAATTTAGACCATAAATGTCTGCAAACTGTGATCCACATATGGGTAGGTTCCAGGGCAGTAGTCACATGTTAAAACCAAGATGTCCATGGAATTTAAAACTCTATCCCTGTTGCTTTGCAGCCTGTCGAGCTGGGTTCTACAAAGCCTCTGCTGGCAATGTGAAGTGTGCCAAATGCCCCCCTCACAGCTCCACTTACGAAGATGCATCTCTGAACTGCAGGTGTGAAAAGAATTACTTTCGCTCTGAGAAAGACCCTCCATCCATGGCTTGCACCAGTGAGTAGCATCATTCTGCTCGGGGCTGTCATTCTTGCTCCTCCATCTGTACCTCCACAACAGCTCGCTTGCTTGCTTCCTCTCATGCCCCACTGCAGTCAGCCATCCACTGCCTCA
The DNA here is from genome assembly GCA_013398855.1 of Mohoua ochrocephala. NCBI lineage: Eukaryota > Metazoa > Chordata > Aves > Passeriformes > Acanthizidae > Mohoua > Mohoua ochrocephala. Next base: position 173,932 of record VZTA01011367.1, on the reverse strand, counting down.
CGTGTCTTCTTGAGTGTTGGACAGGCTGCTAAAAATTGGTGGGCTGGGTTTGTGTCTTTATGTTTTAATTTTTCTCCTTCTTTTCCCTGTCTCAAGAAGGAGAGCTTGGGCTTTTATATTGCTACCAGTCCTTCCAGCCCTCAGTCCTGACCTGCACCCTGAGGGGACTCTCTATTTATAAGAAAACATGGTCCTTGATAGCCTAGGTCTGTAATCTAGTGAAATATTTCCGGAGTCTCCACAGGAAATAACCAGAAGAGCTTGGTTATCGATGTTTTTCACTTTTCTATTTCTGTGCCCTTGTTACTCCCATTTCGGAGCATCCTTAGGGAGAAAATCTCATTCCCCTGATTTCCCGTTTCCTTTCACAGGACCACCGTCTGCCCCAAGAAACGTGATCTCTAACATCAACGAGACCTCCGTTATCCTGGACTGGAGCTGGCCTCTGGACACCGGAGGCAGGAAAGATGTCACCTTCAACATTGTTTGCAAGAAGTGCGGAGGGAACATCAAGCTGTGCGAGCCTTGCAGCGACAACGTGCGGTTCCTGCCCCGGCAGAGCGGCCTCACCAACACCACGGTGACAGTGGTGGACCTTCTGGCACACACCAACTACACCTTCGAGATCGACGCAGTCAACGGCGTGTCTGACCTGAGCACCCTCTCCAGACAATTTGCTGCCGTCAGCATCACAACTAATCAGGCTGGTGAGTCTCTTTCTGCTCGCCCTTCCTTTGTTCAAAGCTACTGAGTTTTGTGTACCTTTGTTTCCTCTCCCTGCTTTACGGAATTTACTCTGTGCTAGGGTAACTAATTGACTTGAATATTCCTATAAAAGTAAAAGCAGAAACAAACCCAGTGTGTGTTTCTGTCAAAGAACCTGGCAGCGTGACTGTTATGATTAACTCCCAGTTCCCAGTTAATAGTCTCTAATAGCAGGCTCACATGATTCCTTAGCCAGAACGTGTTTTATTAATAAAACCAGATTTTAATAAAACACTCATTTCAATAATCTCCAACGTAAATTGCTGTAGTAATCTTAGTGATTAATTTTGATTAAATAGAAGTGAAAAAAGGCTTTGATGTTAGACACATAAAAAGCTAACATTAAATTAGAGAGCTTTAAAACACAGCTTTTTTTTTTCTTTTTTCTCCTTTACAAGTTGTCTCACCAACTCTGAATTATTGCCAACATGATGGGGGTGTGGAGCTGAATACTGAATTGGAGTGTGATGTCACAGTTGACGGGGTATAAAAGGACTGCTCTGCTTCTGTGGAGACTTATTAAAGCCTCTGAGGCCCTGCATGAGCACGGCAGTGTGCCCTGACTGTTGGATCAGAGCCTTTGTCATCGCTGCACTGTTCTGCCATTTGCTTCTCATTTGACATGGCTCCATTTGTCTGAAAGTTCTGAAGAATCTAGGCTCTTCCCTGGCATTTGGTTAGGTGTAAATTTTTTTAGGAGCAGTGTTTGCCAGTGAAGAGAGAGACTAGATGCTGAAATTTCTGTAGCTGTGCTCCATGCAGATTGCATCGGGAAGCTTGGTACTGAAAACACGCCTGTGTTCAGTAAGCCTCCTCCCACGTCCTCCCATCCCACGCCTTGTCCCCAAAATACTTCCATTTCTGTCTTCCTTAAATCACAGACGAGTTAACATTGTTCTAAGTAGGCATCCTCCTGGTGGGCTATGTTACTGCAATGTTTTTCACTATAGAGGATGTGTGTTTTCTCCTTAAATCACAGATCAGCTGTCGTGGGAGGCATAAAATTGTGAGAACAGGCTATTTCCTGACACCAGTCACTGCATTTCCAAATGCTCTGGGGGGCTGTCTAACTATGCAGTAGGCAGACAGAGGTGAATCCACCCAATTCAGCTCTGGAACCTGAATTTTATGTCCATTCAATTTGTTGCCGTCATAGTTCATTGTTTTGGGTATTCGCATCAACGACTTGAGCGTCCTTGTTGAGTTGCCCTCTTTTCTTCTATTTCTTCTATTTCTTCTACCAGAGATGTTGCCTTTCAGCCTGTTCATCACCACAGCAGTTAGAAATCACCTGGGGACAGTCCAAAAAAAATGAACTGTCCAGGATCAGTGGAAGTTCTTTCTCTGCAGAGGCCTCCTGCTTTGCAGCATGCTTCCCCAGGGCCCAGGGCTGCTGCCTTTGCACTGCAAGGTGGATTTTGATTTTCTTGTGGAACACACAGTACCTGGGATGTACTGGCCAAGTCAAAGCATTTCTGGCAATAGCAGCTCTGTTTATTGCAACCCACAGGCAGCTTAAGCAGTTTGTTTATTTTCTACTTCAATGCATGGCCCATTTTTTCTATAAGTGTATTTAGGTGATGTGGGTTAATACAGGCTTAATTGTGCTATCTCTTGCTCATGCCAATTGGTTTACTGTGTTAAAATTCCCTTAGAAACTCTGCAGGTTGCTAAAATTAGACTTTAGTTATGTGTATAAGCTGTCTCTTAAAGTATAATTACAAAAACGCAATTTGTCTTGCATTCCCTCACTGGTCAGATCACAAAAGGGATATATCAGAAGCACATTTTTAGCTCTGTAAGGTCTAGAATGCTGTCCCAAGAGAGCTTTTCTACAGCTTTATCCCTAATTTCCATGTACCATATCCAAATGGGTCTGGGTAGCCGTGAAGGGTCACAAATCCAGGTTAGACCAGAGAGGCCATGGGGCAGAGCTAGCACAATGAGCAAAGTGAAAACCCTGTAGAGGGTAGGTGGGAGCAAGGGGGTCAAGTCTGTGACCCTCTTTTTGTGACATTTTCCTGGCTAGAGCAGCTGCTCCACGTCAATCTGAATATTCTGTCTCAAAACCCCAGTTTTCCATCTTCATGGAAAGATTCCATGCATCTTCCTGAATTCTTACCCCTTCCATTATTTCTGATGATTCAGTGTTCATGGTTTCAGCAAAATAATTATTAGCATTAAAGTTTAGTGAAAATAATTAAATTTTCTGTATTTTCCCAATATACTCATGCTGATCCCCAAATATTTTCCTTTTTTTTCCCTGGTACCTCAGTTCTTTATTGCACTGATAATAAAATAGATTCTTTTCTTTTGAGCACCAGAAGCACACTGTAACTGCTTTAAATGGAGCTTAGTTCTTAAGGACTTAAGGCCTTTTAACCCCAGGTCTCAAGAGTGCAGCTGCAAAAGGTGGTAGCAACTAAATTCAGCTGCAATAAGGCAATGTCAGCACTAAACCAATTCCAAAGAGTTTTGTGCTGTCACACATCCTGGCATCAGCACAGGAGCAAAGGGGATGCATTGTAACAAGAGACTCCTTCAAACTCTGTCCTCAGCTCACCACAGCTCTTCCACACAATTCAGGTAGGATTCAGACAGGTGCCAAAAGGAAATAGGTTGGAGAATAAAGAGGAATCCCTGCAGAGGAAATGTAGAAGGCTTTTTGTGGGCTAAATTTCGGCTACGTCAGTGTTTTCCCAATAAGTGTAGAAAGTGATGACGCTTCTCAACTGAGAGGCTAAAAGTGCCTAACCCTGAATTTTGGCCTCTCCACAGTTCGGCTGTGCACCTGTGAAGTGTTGATTCCTTTCTCTGTCAGGGACTTTTCATAGAGGAAGCTTAGAGAGTAACCACCCCTGCATCCAAACCGAGGCATCTCATGCACAGCTACATTATAAATGATGGACAAAACTCCAGATCTGCCTTACATCACCTCAAGCTTCCCTAGAAGAGCAGTAGTTTGATCATCTGGAGTCTCCTCCTTTTATCTTTTATCTTTCTAAAAGCCATAAAGCAGAACAAGCCATGTTACTTGTTTAATCATCTCGCTTAATCATTGAAGCCAGGCATGAAAAGCTGTAGGAAATCAGTTTGTTTAAGGAGAAGGTAGCCATGAAGGCACTACAGAGTTTTTGCAAGAGGCCAGGATGAAAATTATTAAAAAAACCCCTTGAGAACAAAAGCAACCCCTAGACAGAGAAATTAGGATCGTTAGGAGTGTTGAAGGGCAGACATAGCTGGTTTGAAGTATCTTAATCTCCCTGTGCCATTGAAAATTCCAAGCCATGTGTTAATTTCGGCTTGGAGGGATAAACATATTTACAATGGAGAAAGAACCAGTCAATTTTTTCAGTCCTATTTTAAGCAGAGACTTCTGTGGCTCCTTGGAAGGCTTGTTAAAACCTCCTCAGAACCAGAATTTTATTTGCCTGAAATCTGTGGCTTCAAGGGAATAAGTTCAGCCCCAAGCTTTGTTTCACTGTATGTATTTGATTATTTGCAGGTACTTTGATGCTATTTATGTGCTCAGCCTGCACTGCACTGTCTTCAGCAGCTCACAAATGATGTGTGATGCTCCCTGTTTAAATAAAATCCATATTTAGAGAGGGTTGTGTGCACTTTACAACGTATATCCCAAGGCAAGTCCCTTAAGTAGATCTGTCTTCTAAGAGAGACAATTTGAGAGAGGCACAGATGTTTGGGGGATGATATATTTCTTTCTTTCCCTATGGCCCTTATAAAAAGGACGAGAAGATAGACTTATTAAAAGTGAGCTAATGACATGATGTAGGGAGTCTCTGGTTCACTGACTGTTATTACAGCTGTGCCCCATTACGTCCTGAATACCTAGGACATGCTTGTTTCTCTGAATGACATTTATCTTTTGAGTTTCAAACATTCCTGGCATAAATAAAGATTTTACGCTTTTCAAATGTGTTTTACAGTTCAGCCCAGAGGCTATTCAAGGATCGTTTTAACTCAATAAAACCCCTTTAGGGATATAAAAGGGAAGTGTTTTAACAATGTCACTGCATGCATAGCCTGTTATTAGCTGGAGATGTTCTGCCTGCAAAGTCTTTGATCCCTTTTCCCCTGAACGTCAAGGAAGCTCTGCCGAGGCTTCAAAGTCTGTGACACACATTGGGCTCCTCAGTGCTGCACAGTCCTCATGTGAACGCTGGTGACCTGACAGAAAGTTCGCAGGTGAAGTTTGTGGTTCAGAGAGTTTTTCTCTTCCAAAGCTTTTAGTTGGCTTTTCCACAGATCACGGTGAAGTTTTATTCAGCAGTCGGTGGATAATGGTTTTCTTTCCTTGCTTCTGTTAGTCTTTCTCATTTAATATCTTAGTTTGGTAAAAGAGTAAAAATAAAGAAATGTAGGTACACATTAGTCCTCCGTTAAATAATAAACCTTAGACTTCTGTCTCTCTCTGTTACCTGTGCTGGCATTCTCAGTGATCACTGAAGGAAATTGTGTTCCTCTTCATTGTAAACAGAACTATCAATTTGCTTTGTGAAGCAATTCCCTCTAGGCAATTTGCAGGCCGGGGACAGATGGGAAAAAAACGTTTCTTTGGGTTTGGGGACTGTTCCTGCAATGGGAATTATGAACGTAATAAGTTCATAGCAGCAGAAAGAATCTTCTTTCTAGCATTCCTTTTGGTAACCTCTGCCTCCATGTATATTTTAAAAAATGTTTTAAATCCAACAAAAATATTAAATCATCCACAAATCCAAAAGAATGTGAAAGATGTCAGCACCTTTCAAGCCTTTTCCATTAGATGTTCTTCTTTCCTGGTTAACCTTCACAAAATCAATTGCTCCAACTGGGCAAGAAGTTTGAGAAATGTTGTTTCTTTTCAGAACACACAGGTTGAAAAGACTCTGGTGGAACCTACTGACAGACCAGTTCAGGAGCTCTTAGTGATTACCTAAAAGGAGATAAATGTTTTATATCGTAAATTACTTACTTGAGGGGAGTTGTCTTCCCCAGTTTTGGATAATGGCTTTTTCAGAGATTGTTCTTAAGTATAGTCCTATGTTGTGCATGGGATTTCTCTGGTTGAGGAAATAATCAAATTGCCACGGAAAGGGAAAGCCTGCTCAGCACCTGAACGTTGATGTTGTGAGCATGGTGAATAAATTCTTCTTTCTGAAAAACGTCACTCCAGGAAACGTGAGGCTCTAGCATCCTCTAAGGTAATGTAACAAAGGGCTAGGGAAGGCAAAGAAAAACAGTTTATTTAAACTGATGTGGTCTTAACACATTCAGTGAAAAATATGAACTATTGCAAAGCTCCCCCCATCACCACCTCAGCAGAGAGCAGAAAGAATAACATTTGTGTTGTGAGTACCTTTGGGATGAATCCTTATGAAAGCACATCCAGCATTTGTCTCCTCTCTGAAATAACAGCTGGGAATGCCACGGCACCATAATTTTCAGTTTCTGAAGCGAGCGCCTCGTGCAGCCTGATCCTTCCCAAACGGACATGGCATTTCCATGACTTATTGTACATGTGTTAAACACATGAGCAAATCAAACGTTTTGTTTGCTCTGGGGAAGGCATTTGCTATCTCTTTTAATAAAAAGAGGGAGAAGCAAGAACATGATTGTGCTACACTTAATGACGTTTTCTTTTAATTTAGAATTTATTTGTAAAAGTGAGAAATGATCTCTGGTAATCACTTGTCCAGTGACAGCTGCTGCCCAGAAGGTTGCCTTTCTCTGCACTTGAGAGGGAAATCAAGCAGCTGCCTTTTGGTGTAATTCCTGCTGAAGCTGCTTGTTTCCCCCTTTCCAGTTCCCTGCAGTCTTTCTTCCACAGCACCTGTGAAATGCCTGCAGCCACTCTGGAGTCTGTGACCACAGGCTGGAGCCTTTTACAGATGCACTTGGGTACTTCTGCCATAATGCAGGCAGTCATCCATTAGAACAGCCGTGAGCAAACCAGTTTTTAATTTTTTTCTGTTTCTGGGAGAAATGTACCCAGCTTTGTTTCATCCAAAGGCAGCCTGCTTGTATTTGCCTTTGAAGTTTTGTCCTGTTTCTTTCCTTCCACGTTTTGGCGTGTGTAAATGCGGTCTTGACAGCCTTCTCCCAGAAACTGTGAGCCTTTTCACCCCTTTCCTTACGATTGAATCCTACTAGGATCCAGCCTGGGGCTGGTGTGAGGGGCTTTTTGCTGATATGGGATGAGTGGGTTCCCTGATGCCTCCTTCCTGGTGACAGGGAAGGCACGTCACCTTCAGGCTGACGGTCACCCTGTGATGTTACAGAATCAGGGGACATTTTACAGCCCAGGTCATAAAAATAGATTGAGCCTGCTCCAGCTCAAGGGAAAGGTGCAGGAGGACAAGCACAGGCACTGTGCTGGTTTAACTACGTGTTCTGAAGATCAAAGGGCAAAGGGCTGTGCCTGCACGCGCCTTGAAGTGATGCAGAATTGTATCTGGAGGAGCAGCGTGTAGGGTTTAGCAGGTTTCCAAAGTGTTGTTAAAGTGGGACTGTTTCCTCCTCCTCCTCCTCCTGCCTCCTGGGAGGCACCTGGGGACCTTCTTGGAATGTGCCTGTGGGATGGGGCTTGCTTGCTTCAGCACACCCCTGTAACTGCTCTTTACGGAGCAAGTGAATAGGAGTGCAAGCAGAGAAGGTTTAAAACAGGGCAGGTCCTGCTTTCTGTGAGCAGGCTTCTGTCATAAAGCCCCTTTACACTGATCCACGGAATAGATGCTGGAGATGTTAAAGCATCCGAGTAGAAGCACAGCTGCTCCCGTTCATGTGAGCGTGCCATGGAGGTGTGACATCATTACACCGATTTGCAAGTCAGTTCTTGGGACTCTGTTAGGAATTGAATGCCGATTGCCAGTGGAATTGATGGATAAACCTAAAGTTCTCAAAAAACCCAGCTGTGGGGTGGTTTTTGCATGAATCAAAATGTGTGTGTGGAGCATTATGAGCAGTGCCAGACCCAGCTGTGCATCAGGGTTGGTTCTCTCATGTCCTGACACTGTGGATGTGGCTCGAGCGTCCCAGAGAAACTGCCTCCAAGTGAGAGATCAGTTTGTTCATTCAAACACTGGTATTTCTACTTGGGATTGTATGATAGTTTTGTGGTTTGGATGCTGGTCCTCTAAGACTGACAGATTTAGGTTTGCGTCCCTGTGGATCCTGCTGTCAGAGAATGCAGATTTAATTTTCAGGTTATGATCTTTATTTACTGCTCTTGTTCCACATTACCTCCTAGGGGCATCATAGACATTAAAGGAAATTTATAGGTTATATCAGATTACAGTATTCTGATTAGATAATAACAGCATCAGTTTTCTAAAGAAAGAAAAAGGAACAAGCCTGCCATTTGTTCAGCAGGGCAGAAGTTGAAAATTGAGTAAAACAGTCAATTCTGCTTGGTCACCATCTTTCAGCATAGTTTGGAACATCCTAGGTCAAGCATATTTTACTCTCGTTTGCAAGCAAAAGCTGGAAATGAACTGTGAGTCATTTTAGAATGAAATCCTTTCCTAAGATTTAATTTGTGATCTAGAAACCTAAGCCAGAAACAATAGGACTCTAAATGTTTCAGCAGTTGTACACACGTGCCTTCCCAGATTTAATACCGAGTTCTCCCTGTCACAGGACAGGGAGTTTTCTTCCAGTGCATTTATACATCTGTAAGCCAGTCACATATGAAAACAATAACCGAGGAATAAGGAAAAAGTCAATAAGGAAATTTATATATAGCTGCTATTAAACTGGAGGAAAACAAATCATCTGTTGGGGTCAGTTTCAGTGGGAAATCAATTTGAGCAGAGTTTTATTGTCGTCTCTGCAGAGCCTTCATGTTATTTGCTTGCACCTTTAATAGTCATGACTGAGGAGGTTTTTACGCTTGAGCCTAAGCTCCCTGAATCACTGTGTTTGTTACCTTTTCAACATCCACATTCCCAGTTGTCACGAATGCTACCTAACAACACCGAGCGCTCAAAGTACATTTCCCCTCTTAACTCCAGGGAGTTTTCGAGGCTCCTATTAAGTGCTTAAAGCAGTTAGGCTGCAGTGCCAGACAAATTCTAACCATGTGGTGTGCAAAAATGCCTCTCTGTGCACTGCATGGGACTGCTGAGACGAAAACTCTTCATGTATGTGTCCATACGAGCCTAAAGTTAATCATAAAAACCCAGCTCTTGCTCAGGTGAAGAAGTTGACTGCTAATACATTAATCAAAATATCGATAAAAATGGAAATACTTAGAGGCATACAAGACATGGGATTAATTAAGAAATCACTGAAACAGCATTAATTCATCTTCTTGGACTAAAAAAGTACTCTCCTTAAGTTTTATCTTTAAATGCATGTTTTCTAAATGATGAACTAAGTTAACCTTTGCATCGCTGTTGATATTTTATTATAATTTTTTAAACTTCGACTAATCCTAAAAAACTTCATAATGGTCTCATTATTTACTAACCCAGAGTGCAAACCTTGTTTTGTCAGTGGGAGCTGCAGATTTAAGACAGAAATTTCATTTTAAATTTCCAATTTAAGATAGAAAAATGATGGAAACTCAATGAAAAATGGTTGTTCTAAATATTATGTATTTCTCTTCTTTTTTGTAGCCCGATTTTGAATTTGGTCTCATCCTATCGGGGTTATTTAATTCTCTTCAGGAAACAGGAAACTCTTGGTTCTCTCTTCCTCATATGGAAGACTAAAGACTATGCATTGCTGAGTATGATGATGCCTTCACTGTTAACTGCCTTTAACTGTGATTTTTCTCTTCGCTGGATTTTCAGACTCTTCCAGTTAAACAGTAAAATACAGTAACCGAGCTGCTCTGGTGTTACAAAATGGAAATTAAGGCTGACTTCAGCTTAGACACTATTTAGAACAGAGTTTATTAAGTTTTGCATTGTATTCTGGGGATGTGCACAAAAAGAAATTAATTAAGTGGTCCAAATGTCAAATTATTTCTCCCAGCTACACCCCAGCTGTGGGCTGGGGCCATAGGTCAGGTTACCTTAATTCTTACTGTGTCTAAAATTCATTGATTGCAGTAGGTTGAAGCATAAACTTGGAAGTTATCTCAACAAGCTATTTTCTTCACTTGGGTTCAAGACTTCAAATACTTTCCAAACCCACCTGTCTGACAGGTATAGCAGAAAACCCAAAAAGAATGCAGTAAAATTTAAAACTGTGACAGTCCGACTTCTCACTGACCAGCAAACAAAGGTTTTGTGCCAGGAATTTTTTTCTGTTTTATCTCACCTTGGTGAGGGATTAAAGGTGGCTGAAACATGTTCCTCTGATTATTTATCTCCCCTCCCCGTGCCCATGCAGTGGGATGCTGGCTCTTCCAGACACTCTGGATGTCTCATTTCTGAGCAGCTTCGGGAACCCTAGGGATTAGGGAAGGTATATGAATGTTTTATAATGTTATTGATAACTGCAGAGCAGATGTTTTCTAATAAACTGCTGTGAGATAAGTTGCTGGTAGCATCTGCAGAGATGTGTGCAAATGAGCTCAAAATAATTAATACTGTGTTAGAAGGAAGATTTTTTTTCTTTAAAGCGTATCTGTATTGGAGCATGCAAGATTGTTTCAGCCTGCCCTGAGAATCTGTTAGAGCAAAATTACCATAATTTATTAGGGGAAAAGCCATTTCTGTTAATCATCTATTAATTATTCATAAAATCAGTATTAATTTTACCTTAATGGGAAGTGTTACCAGCTGGGTACTGGGCTCGACAATCTATTCACATACCAAAAAAAAAAAAAAAAGAAAAAAGAAGAAAAAAAAGATAAATAACTTGACTTAAAAAGAAGACATAAAAATGACTAAGGAGAGCATAAAAGCAGCAAGTATGGATATATGAGTTCACATGGAGCTGGCTACAGCAGAGAAGTTCAGCCTGCTAAGCACTTTGTGTTTGGGCTCTGGCACTGGTTTGTGGAATTCAAGTGTAATTGCTGAAGGATGTTTGTTGCACACAAATCCTGTCTACCTCCCCCAAATGCTTTTCACCTCTTCACCAAGCATAGATCTGGTGAGGCTGAGTAAAATAGACAGACTCTTTCCCATTCTACTTGAAATAAGTAAACCTTACAAAAAAAAAAAAAAAAAACCCACCCTACAGCAATTGGTTTTAGTAATTAAAATACAGGATAAATTCCTCCTGCTGGTGGAAAAAAAAAAAAGGCAACTTTTTAATCTTTTGTGAACCATGTGAAATGTGAAAATGCTGTTCAGAGGATGTGTTCAGCCTGGAATGAACATGAAAAAGTGGATCCTCCACTCCGTTAAAGGAGGACTTCAATACTTAGATTATGACTCAGGACTAGAAGGTATATTTTGCTGGAAGTTTAGCAAAATCAAAAGCAGAATGAATTTTCCAAAATTTATTTTAATTAAAACATTTTTTTTTTCTTTTTTTTTTTTTTTCTCCTGGCCATTGAAAGTTCTTTTGCAGAAATGAAAACCTAAGCAGAAAGGGCACTGGCTAAAGCATGCAAATATGCAATGCCTGTAAAGTTCAGCTAGTTTTATATGAACAATAAAAGCTTCAGAGGATTCAGCTGATACTAAATTGTTGAGATCAGCTCTAGAGCCTTTTTATTAGGATAGCAAATGTTGAACTTATAAACACATTTTATTTACATGTTAAGATAAAAGGCAGTTTATTAGTAAAAGTTTTTTTTGAAATGGCAGTTACAACCTTCAGTGTGTGATCTGTAAGATATAATCTGATGAATTTTGGCCAAAGCCATGGAAGAGAAGCATTCGGAGTGGGAAGCCAACCCAAAAAAACCAAAACAAAACAAAATAACTTTTAAAAAACTGCATGGCTTTCAGTGAGTCCCGGAAACCCAGACCTGGTCTTGGAACAACTTATGGATCTGGGTGGTCTAAAACTAAACCAGTGTTCAAGAATCTTAAGTTATTATGATTTTTAATGTGTGTGTTTAACATCGCTATTATTTCCAAGTCGCGGGTGGTGGGTGAATCTGTGGCATGCAATCAGTTGTCATGCCTAACCCTGATCAATGCATGTAAAAAAAATTATGTTATTTTGCAGTTTAGATTTTTCTTTTTTATTCAAATTTCATTTTCAAAGAAATGTGGTGAAGGAGAAGTGTGTATGGGAGCAATTTTAATCTGGAGAGCTTAGCAAATCATGATGCCAAAGAGGCTGAATTTGTGCTGATGGTTATTCCCAGCCATGAATACCAGGAGCTCCTTGTACTTAATGCATCCCAGCACCCTTTTAGACTTTCATATCAAAAATGTTATCAGAGTTCTGCAGAGTCTGGTAGTGATAATACCTCAGCATTATGACAAATAGGTAGTGCTGCTATTTTGCTCTGCATTTTCGTCCATTGAATGTATTTCGTTGCTTACACTGTAGTAGCAGATCAAAACCATCTGCTGCCTTGCCACCAGTCCTCCAGTCGAGGAGAAAATCTCAGCTCATTTTCCATGAGGCCAGGGTGCTCCAAGGCATGAGTACCACGGCTGCAATCCAGCTGCTCGCTGTTGATGCAGGGCCAGACCTTTGCTCGGGAGTCGTTTAAATGGAAACCGCGCTCTTTGCCAAGAACTGCCACGGAGATAAACTCGGTTTGCTTCTCTCCCTCCCCTCCTCCCCCCACCCCCTCTGCAGCTCCGTCCCCCATCACGGTCATAAGGAAGGACAGGACGTCCAGGAACAGCGTGTCCCTCTCTTGGCAAGAGCCCGAGCATCCCAACGGGATCATACTGGACTACGAGGTCAAATACTATGAAAAGGTGGGAAGATCAAAGGGGAGGGGTTTTTCTCAGCAGTGCTGTGATGAAATCATTGCATCTTGCCTGTGTTAAGGATTCAGAAACACTCAGGGTCATTCAGTCTGCCTTAATGGCACAGAGCGTTGGAACTGCTCGATTTTTGGTAATGAGAACACCAGGAAATACAAAGTGAAATCATTGTGTTGTCTACCACATTCATCCCCAGGCACATCAGAACAAACACAAAGTAATGCAGTCAATAGGTAATTCCTTTCTTTTCTTATTTTCTTGACTAAAATTTTCTTATTATGCTGTTCTGTCATGCTGTCAGTGTTCATACATTTATCTATCAGCGCCCCTGTGCTCGTGCTTCCCTGTGGCACAGGCATCTTTTACATGACAGTTATTTGGAAAATATTGGCTGATCTTCTGGGCTGGTTTGCACTGTGAAAGTTCTTTTCATTAATAACTGACTTCTTCATAAATTGTAAGCAAATGACTACAAATGACAGAAAATCTGCCATTAAATATGTTCTGCTTTTTACTGACATTTTCTTTTATTTACGACTGTTTATTTACACATCCTATAGGGATCTATATTTAGAAAAAAAAAATCATTGTAATAGAATCTTTTTAGGAGGTCTTACTGGTTGAATTGAAAAGATCATAAATTGCGGTGGAGATTGAGAAGTGTGGTAGTAGCCATTTTTTGATAGATCTATTGATAGATCTATTTGATATATTGCTACTGGAGTTAACAAACTTTGAAAAAAATGCCAGAATTCTGATTTAATTGAGCTTTTGCTAATGCTCTTCATATCTAACAATCAGATTTATATTTCATACATACCAGAGAAGATGTAATGATAATCTCCTCTAAGAATATGCTGTTAAAAATACTCCCTAAGTATTCAGTTAATCTTTAGAAATAATTTTTTCATGGAGCTTTGCAGTGGGACAGTGTGGTGTTGATAGTTCATGCCTGATCTCCAGCTGAAGAAAGGGAATCAGAAGGCTGGATGCTGAAAAGATTTCTCCCAAATTTATGTAATCTGATTTTGGGAAGAGTTTTCTGGTAAGCACTTGAACCTTCAAAGACCTTGGTGAAAAGCTAGACATACCTTGTGCTAGTGATAAAGGGAGAAAAAGAAATCATCCTAAACGCTTCAGCTCAGTCTCACTTCATGGAGCAGCATCCTGTGGACTTCCACTCTGTTTTTTTTTTAAATTTCAGTGGGGACAGGATCAATTTCAGATCCTGAGCTTGAGAAGCAAAGAAGAACCAGCTCACACACCAGATTGTCTTGATTTGTGCTTCCTCAGTACGGAAAGGATGCAGGAATTATTTGCGGTCTCTTACTTCCAAATTTCTTTTAAGGAAAGAGACACTTTTACTGACTTTTAGCAAGGCTTGAAGTAGCCATTTACATCACAAAGAACCTACACCTGAAAGATGCCAGAACTTCAGCCTGGTTTGCACAGGCCAGGTTGTTTTTCCAGATGATCAACTTGTGTTTGATTTGAGACCTACCTCTGACTGCCCTTGCGGCCACTGGCCCTACCTTTGTTTTCCAAGAGCTGTGGCAGCTCCAGCTCCAGCCTCCCCAGGTGGAAGCCCTTGCCTGGGGAATTTTGTACCACAGGATAAAGGCTGTGGCACACAGCTTTCTGTTGTGCATCATGGAATTAGGGTGATGTGGTGATTTAATCCCAGCCGGCAGCTAAACCCCACGCAGCCACTCTCACTCCCATCCCCGTGGGATGAGGAGAGAATTGTCAGAGTAAAAGTGAGAAAGCTCATTGTTTGAGGTGAGACACTTTACCAGGTAAAGCAAAACAAGGAATTCATTCACCACTTCCCATGTTCAGCCATCCCCAGGAAAGCAGGGCTCCATCACATGTTACAGGGACTTGGGAAGACAAATGCCATCACTCCAAAGATCCCCCTCTTCCTTCTTCTTCCCAAGCTTTACATGCTGAGCATGGTGCCATGTGGGATAGGATGTCCTTATGCTCAGCTGGAATCAGCTGTCCTGGCTGTGTCATCTCCCAAATCCTTGTGCACCTCCAGCCTCTTCATTGGCAAGGTGTAGGAGGCCTTGATGCTGTCAGCCCTGCTCAGCAATAACAAAAATATCTCTCTCTTATCAAATCTGTCCGTTTTCAGTGCCGTTCCCAAAGCCACAGCTAGCTACTGTGAAGAAAATTAATTCTACCCCGGCCAAAACCAGCACAGGTGATCTCTTGGGTTGTACTCGCTCCAAAGGGAGAGATTTTTCCCTCGCTGTGCGCATTCAGTAAATTTTAATTAAATCACCAATAAGTTTTATTTGTGTTGGTTTGGGATGTTGTGATCATCTTTCTACGCCGAAACTGGGGTTTTTCTGTTCAAGAAAATTGTCAAACCGTGCTGTCGTGTGCACAGACAGAACGTGCAGCTCCTATTCCCACCGGGTGTATCCACTCTCAGGGAGCAATTGGTTGTCATAAGACAGCTTTATAAGACAACCCACCAGTCTTAGGAGGCTGGCCTTGCACATGTGTTTCTCCCCTTTGAAGTCTGTGATCAAGAGTTCATATGCACCAGACAGTTTTCTTAGACCAGGGAGCCAAGTGCTTGACAATGGGAGCCAGATCATTTAGAGCAAAAGGCTTTTAAAAAGCCAACCTTCTGGCACCAGCGCTTTTAATGTGTGTTCTGCAGGCCCTTGGGGAGTCAGAGGCCTATTCCTCAGGGTTTATGAGGGGAAAAAATATTTAAGAAGCAAATCTGTTGTCGGGAGACTTGAATCTATGTATTTTTAAGCTTTGCAAATTATAGTAGGTTCAAAACTAATGCTCTGATAAACTTACCTGAGGCTAGAGCAGCTCGTGCTCGATTGTTACTCTTCATTCCTCCACCCAACACCTTTGGAAGATGCTGCTTTTCAGTCTGAGATCTCTAAGCATGCTTCCTTCCCTCCTCTTTTAAAAGGAGAGATTTCTTTTCAAACTGGTCCATTCTATTTGCTTTTCTGCTTCAGAAATCATCTTGGTTGTGCTCATCAGAAAACCCACCGCTGTTAGATGGAAATAAGCCCTTCAGAGTTAGCGAGTTTGGGTTTTTCTCCTGGCAGTCATCTACTTGATTGCTGGTAGATGATTTATGTTGAGCCATCCTTTTTCATCCTGCTTGTTTTCAGTTGAAATGCCTTTTGTCGTCACTTAGAAATTAAAAAATTGAGCATTAAGAGAGCAATACAAGTCAGCCCAATTCTGTCATGTGTCTTGTTTGTGACATTATTTTGCTAAGCTGTTGTTAAGGTATTTAGGATGTTACAAGAGATTTGGAATAAAAAATAGAATATCATGTGTCCAAGTTCTAATATCATGTAGTTTTTCTAATTCATTATTGTCATAAAAATGTGTGGAATATATTCATTTTCTCAAGGGTAGTTCATTAACCCATTCATTTGGAGTTTTTCACCAGTTATTGCCCTTGTGTAGCCGAAAGAACAGAGCTTTATATGTCTAAAGAAATTAGTAGCTACAGCTTTAGGAAACTATTTTAACTTTTTGGAATTAATGAGAATGGCCTGGGTTGGAAGGCACCATTAAGATCATCCAGTTCCAACCCCCTGCTATAGGCAAGGATAATTTCCACTATCCCAAGTTGCCCAAAGCCCCATCCAGCCTGGCTTTGGACACTTCATAGCATTATGAACTGAGGGGCAGTTTTTCAGAAGCAGTGTTCGGAATAGAATTGTATTTTTTTAAAAAAAAATTAGAGCTTGATTATGAAGCCTCAGTCAATATTTATTCAAAACATTTAAAAGAAACAAAATCTTCTTTCAAAGGGAGACCATATGGAATTTTTAGGCATTTCTTTCATGGTAAGGCATGACATTTTATGTTAAGTTAATGGTACTAGATGACACCTCAGTTTAGTTCATCCATATAATGCTGTGCTGAATTTTAAGTGTCTCAGCCATCAAAGTGCATAAATAACAAAGACATGTTTTTTTTCTTGAACAAGTCCTATTCTTGGTTTCCTCCTTGTCCTTGTTCTCATAAATATGTTCTTTTGAAGGAGCATCTTGTCATGTGAAGGTACAGAAAAAAGCCATCTCTTAAATACCACTCATAAACTATTAATTGTTTCAATTAAGTAAGTGGCTTGCAATTAAGTCACATACACTTTATTAAGATGAGCTCTTCTGCAAACAATGAATGAAATTCAGCTGCAGTCTCACATTGCTAAAATAGATTTGCTTTTGCCATCATAGGAATTGTGGGATCAGTGGTTACAGCCAACCCAGAGCTCTGCACTCTGTACTCTTTCTGAGGCTGAAAAAGTGCATTCAAATACACTTGGTTGCTTTTAAACTCTTATTATTCTGGTTTTGAGTGTAGGTAGGCCATGAATACTCCATGAGACTTGGAGGAAATGTCATATCCATGAAGAGTTCACTTCTGGCAACAAGGGACGCAGTATCGGGACTGTGGCATCCTCCCAGAAATGTGTAGTCAGGTTTTGGCCTCTCAAGTGCACATGAAGCTGATGGAAAAAATATTTTTCCTTATATAATATAAGCACTCTCTGGGCTTATCTGGAAAAGGACAGACCATTCACCCTTACTGGTACTGCCACTATCAATTTCAAATGTCTCCAAAATGTGTTTTTTGTAAAACAAAATATGAAATTATAAAATGTCACTTGCAAATGAGACACTGACAGTACTGGGATTTGCTTCCCAGCAAAGATTATGTCTGGTAAACTATGCAGAAACATTCAGGAAGAAATTGCTTTGTGCATCCAAGTTCAAATTTATCCTCAAACAGAGCGTTTGGTTAAAGTTCTGCTTGGCAAAGACTGACTCTCCTTTCTGTGTATTTCTGCTTATGGTGCTGTATCTCTGAAGTTCTGCTTTATCCCCAAGAAAGATAAACTTGGGCTTTTATGTGGTGTTGCACTGATTTGATTACTACTAACATAAAAAATGACCTACAAAATATGTGTGTAAAAAGCTTCCCATAAACTGAGATACCATGACATCCTCCATACCATTGTTTTAGAGGTTTATTTTCCAAGTTCCAGTGTGGATTATTAACAGACAGGGCCATGACTATATTTTCCCTTGCACGTATGTATCTGCACCAGAAGGAAATGTTTGCATTTCATGAAAGCAGCCTGAAGCGAGATCAAAATGAATGTCCAGTCATAGCATACACAAAAGATGTTGTGTTTTAAAGACAAGATTATTATGTCTTTGAAATTAAAATAGTTGCCTACATCCAACTGAATGATGAGATAAGGAAAGCCTGCAAATTATAATACTAGGCCTTTGTTAGTTCAAAAAGAAATAATTTTATGCAAGCCTGTTAGCTCTTCAGAGTGCCTTCCTATAAATTTGCTCCCCTGAATTTAGAACAGAGAACTTTTTAGAGAAGAATTGGGAAACTCTGAGGAGGTCCAACGCTGATTTCCTTTTTATTTTTACTGTGCAAAGAAAATGGGCCATGGTAAACATTTTTATAGTCATTCTTTGAAGACTGAGTCCAGCTCACCCTATCTGAGGTTTGAATTCTGGATGGTAACTCTTAGGCATGAGCTTAGCTGCTTGTTTTGGTTTCTTTTTTATTTTTTTTTTCTTTCTTTTTTCCTTTCACTGTGATTTCTCCTGAGCATAATGTTGAATATTACGTGGAGATTCTGGCAATTCCCCTAACCGTGGTGTAAATGTTTCTGTTGCTCTGTATCAAAGACTGCCAGGAACAGGGCACTTAGGCTTCTTTAGCACACCAAAGTGAGCAGTTTCTGATGTTCACCTACTAACCTAGAATATCCTGACTCCATTCCTGCAGACAGCACGGCAGAGTAAACACACTAAAACAACTCCAGTCACTTGAACTTTACACGTGGAGGTGAAATGGCCTTGGCAATGAGTGCGTTGAGTATTTTCCAGCCCCTGTGCTCGTGCATTGGCACTCCAGTGTTGTCAGAGCTAAAATGTCAGCCCCTCACCAGCTAATGCAATGCCATAAAACATGATGAGAATTAGGTGAGATTCTCTGCATCCGACGTGCGTTCGCTCGGTTTCTGCTTTCAGCCCGGCAAAATTCAATGGGTGCAGTGTTTTGCAGAGTGTTCAAAGTAAAAGGACATCACATGAAATCCCCACCACCTCCAGGATAAAAAAGTTCATGGTGGGGAACCTAAACAATTGAGATTCTCACAGTTTCCCACATGTGTGGCTGCTGGCCAAGAGGCTTTTTTTTTTCCTGAGACAGTTCCAGCTGCCATATTTAGGAAGCCAAAAATGCTCTTTTGGTACACGATGGCTTTAGTAAAATAAGCAGTACCTCAGGCTCCAAATGCATGCTTAAATGTTAAGATTATGTGCTTACAGGGGGACTGAGACATACTTTTATCAGAGTTAGCTTTTTACGCAGTGTGAAGTGTATCCAAACTTACCAAATTACAAACCAGTCCTCCTCTTGTTTTATATAAAAAACATTATGTCAGACATAGGTGACTATTAAGCAGAGTGGGGTTACGAACGTAGTCCAGGGCTGAGTTCAGTGTGGTTTTCTCCAAGTGAGGATGGACACAACTATCTCATAGTTTTTATAGCATAATAGGAAACCAGCTAAATCTGCCTTTTTGCTGAGCTGAGGAGCCCAAGTGGGGTTTCCCTTCTGACTGTTATAAAGGTAACCACTGCCTTGTAAAATGTGAGGCAGTAAAAACTGCATCCTGCAACAGCTCTGCAGGGCCCTAAAATGTCTAAGTTGGCCTGTTACAACTTCCAGTTCAGTGCAGTAGGCAAACCTGATTTATGTTTTTTAAATAATCTTTTAATAATTTTCTCGTTGTGTTACAGACCGCGGACAAAATCTTGCAAAGCCATTTAATAAAATGTCATATACTCAGCATGTCTAGTACTCAATTTACAGCACAATACCATAGAAAATCTGATGATTTAAGATGTCTTGTTAAAAGATGATGGAAAATGAATGTTTGTACAAGCATTTGTCAGGCTGTAAATATTTAAAAATATGCCAGTCCTCTCCAGGATGTTTGGAGTAATGTAGTACCAACCACCTCTCGTTTCTGTTTTTTGGGGTGTGGTTTTAATCTGAATCATTTCTTTTTTCAAAAGCAGGAACAAGAGACAAGCTATACTATTCTGAGAGCCAAGGGCACCAACGTTACCATCAGTGGCCTCAAGCCGGATACCACCTATGTCTTCCAAATCCGAGCCCGAACTGCAGCTGGATATGGGACAAGCAGCCGCAAGTTTGAGTTTGAAACCAGCCCAGACTGTATGTATTTGTTCAAATGGTTTATGCTGACGTCCTGCCCAGTTTCTGACTGATGTGAATGGCTGCTTTCACTCCTTCTCTAGCTGAGGAAACGTGTCTCATAACTATTTATGATGTGTCTTTCTTGGTAGCATTGCTGTATAACTTAATATTTTATCATTAAACTTGAAACAGGCTATAAAGAGTATCCCATAACTATCACAGGTGGTGTTTTCTTCCATTCCCTACCCTACTTCTACCTCAGGCCAGAATCAGTGCCTTGCTAGGCCATGGCTCTTGCTGAGGGAGGAAGTTTGATAGCGAAACAAAGAGTAGTGTCAAGCCAAATCTTTCACCCTGATTCTGTGTATATCTGAGATATGTTACGTACTTCATCCCCAATTCTTCCATCTCCACCCCAGCTCTTATTCTGAAAGGCAAACAAGCTTCATGTTTAAAAAAAAAAAGAGTTACAAATTGCTGTTATGGTGACTTGCAGCTTTGGCATACTAGTTGAAACTAGAACTCAAGATAGGACAATTACAGCAAAGAGAAAAAATCAGTTGCAGGGATAAAAAATTACCAGTTTAGAGATTAATGAGTTTTCTCTGCAAAGTAATGTTACCAAAAGAAGGGGAAAAAGAAAAAGTAGAGATGTGGAAGGAGACAGTGGTGTATATCTCAATAATATCTGTACAAATTACACGGATGACCAGCAAATGGCATAAGTTTGTTCCTGTGCCGAGTTACCACAACTGAGCGCAGTTGCATGTGTGTAATAGGCAGAGATGGGAATGATGTGACCCTAAACAGGCTCTCTAATCTGTATGGGCCAGGAGTGGTAGCTCTCAGCTCAGTGTGGGCAGCTGACTTGAAGCACAGTGCTGAGGAGTTCGATTCTGCTGTGCTCAGGAGGTCTCTGCTGGAGATTGCTGCTCACACCACAGGTCTAAAGTCATCCTGTCGTTATAGAACAGTCTAAAGCTCCATGCTTAGGGACCACAGGGAGATACCCAACATAAGGCAGCAAATAGCCCTTATTTTCCCTGTAGGCATCTGTGTCTGCGTGCCCTGGCTTTCCACAACCTTCATGTGGGTATTGTCAGGCTTAACTGGGAAACTCAGCTCCTAAAAGCCCTTTCCATCATAAAGAAGGGAAAGTGAAGGTGATGATTATGGGATTTCTTGCCAAGGAAAAGTTCCTTACTGAGCATGACATAAAGTATGTGTGGCATACACGACATGTATGCTATTTATGTGCATGTTTATGTATAAGTATCAGTTTGCCAGCAGTTGCTACAATTAGCAAGAGTAAAAATTAAAGAGTAGCAGAAACAGCTTTGGTAAATTGGCAAAGATGGCTGGAGTCCTGTGTTTTCTTCCCTTGTATTTAATTGCTTGATGAAAAATTCTGTGCTGGATTAAATATCTGTCAGGACACCAAATGCTATATGCTGATGCCTGTCCCCGCTATGCGTGTCAGTTGTGGGATCATCAGTGTGATGTGCGTGTGTGAGGTTGTTTATGTATTTTTGTGTTGACTTTGCAGCATTCTCCATCTCCAGTGAGAACAGCCAGGTGGTGATGATTGCCATTT
Source organism: Mohoua ochrocephala (assembly GCA_013398855.1). Lineage (NCBI taxonomy): Eukaryota > Metazoa > Chordata > Aves > Passeriformes > Acanthizidae > Mohoua > Mohoua ochrocephala. Next base: position 152,524 of record VZTA01011367.1, on the reverse strand, counting down.
CAGCAGCAGTGGCCATCATTCTCCTCACAGTGGTGGTGTACATCTTGATTGGGAGGTGAGTCTGGTGTCTGATTCGCACATTTTCTCCCATTTCCGTGTCCCAGAGGGGCCCTGATGACCGTGGCACGTCGGGTGTCGTGGTGTGGCTGGTTTTTAATCCTTTGTCTGCTGCCAGGAGCTCCAAACACTGCCTCACAGTCAGTAATGAGACCGCTAACGTTAGCAGCCCAAATCATGCAGCAGTTGTTAAAAAATGCTATAAACACATTCTCAGGCAATTGTAAAATTAAACTGTAGGGGTCAAAAATCAACAAATCCTCTCATTAGCCAATTTCCTCAAATTCCCTGAGAACATCACATGCCTCTATAAGGCACAGAGAATGTAAATATCATTAAACTTTCAAACAGGCATTTAATTGTGCAGGGAAAACATTTTATTCTGTTTCCACCTGCAGTTAACACATAAAATTCTCTGTATTATTTTTTTTTTCTCTGTTGCTTGTAGATTCTGTGGATACAAGAAGTCTAAACATGGCACTGATGAGAAAAGGCTGCATTTTGGGAATGGCCATTGTAAGTTACTGATGCCTTTTAACGCTTCTAGATCTGTTGAATTCATCCCCTAGGTAACTGGTATTTTTCAATTAAGAAAAAAAAGAGCCATACCTCACTTAAACCAAGGTGAAATTAGGAAGAGAATTATCCCTTCTCTTGTGGGTAAGGAGATTTTCCCCAAACAATTATTCTTTGTTTCAACTTCTTTCATCTGTGTTCAGGTTAGTAATGAGCAAAACATTGCAGTCTGTGTTCGAACAATGCACGTGGCTGGAACTGTGATATTGATTCTGCTGTGCATCGCTGAAATCCAGAGTGTAACTGCAACTTCCTCATCATATAAAGTCTAAGAAATACCTGGGGTTTTTTTTTACCCAAAGCAAAATATAAATCGATTCAACCCGCCTTGATGAACACTAAAGGGACTGTGAAAATTGTTTGCTTGACAACGTTCACCTACAAATAATAGTAATAATCTGATCCTGGATCCTCTTTGCAATGTGCATAACTGTGTTACGCTTCTCCACAGCAGAGCTGTGGATCCTGAAGATTGGATCACAGGCAAAGCTCCATCCATACACCCTTTAAAACGGGAATAAATTAGCTTTGGAGCAGGAGAAGCTGAGGGGAAAAGGAGGTGATAGCCTAATTCCTGATCAGGAATGGAGGGATTACTTGTTTGGGGTTTTTTTTAATCACTGTACTTTGGATTTTTATATCCTTACAGGCAAAGATAATGCCCCTCATAGATACCAAGACCAGAAATTTTATTTTCACCCACATAATTCTTGATATTAGTGAGGATTTGTTTAATAAGAAGCAGTAGTTCATCTTTAAAACTGTTTTGGCTCCAGATGAGTGTCCTGCTATACCGTGTAAACCCTGTTGAACCATATATTTCTGTTGCTTAGCATGTTGTAACGTTAATGTACGTGGGGTTTTTTGCACACAACATTGGCACTCTACTATTTGCAAGAAAAGAGCTGCTGGTACCATAATCAGGTGCCTCCTCCCCAAATAGAAGTGAATTAACATTTTAATGAGGGATTTAGCTACAGTAGCTGGAAACTAGAACTGCTTCACAGTCCTTGTGACAATGGAATAACTGTTCTCTGACATATCAAATGATTACTATTATTTTAAGTTTCCAGCCTCTCCTTATCTCCAGAGAGCCAAGAGCATGAATATCCACAATTTCTGTCTCCTTCCCCAGCACTGTCAGGGGGGACACAGGCTGTAGCAGTGGGTTTGCTTTGTGCAGCCCAACAACTGCAAACCAACTGTTCTCAAAAAAATCTCTACGGTTACATGTGGCCCATAGAATTAATGCTTCATCATCCAAATTTAATGAGGTTATAAAATAAAAGCAGCCAGTAAAATAAGTGTCACAGACAAATAACAGGTCAGAATTTGCTCTCCTTACTCCCACACAATGGAAAGTTGCAATCACTATTCTTAAATATGTCAGTGCTGTTAAATTCCTGTGGATTAAATTGCTTTTAATTTGGCTTTAGATATTTATGTACTGTTTTCTGAGTAGTGCCATGCTGATTCACTGTGCAGTAAGAACAGAGCCAATCATGGGCCTGGTATTTCTGTTAGAAGTTCTTGAAAAGTATTTATTTTAGATTTTTCAGATATTTATCTGTTGGAATTTGTAAGTATGCATGTGTGTGGCTGTTGAAACTTTTAATCTACCAAATTACAGTCTTTCCCAGAGAATAAGAAAATTGCTCCTATGAACTAAAAAAGGATAAAGTAACTTCCATGGCTGTCGTAAACTTTCAGCATCTTAAATACAGCAGCTGGTTTATTTCAGTCAGTTTACTCTGAATTACTTTTAAAAAGGCTCCAGCCATGAACTATTCCCTGCAGCCTTATTACAAATCCTGTAATATTACTTCAAAGGAACAAAAATGTTTCACCTCCTCAGATCCTCTCCCTTTGCCTTCTCTGGCTGGGCCTTTTTTATTTTTTTGCTACCTTTAGGGCAATTTGTGCTGTTAAAATGAAAATGTAAATTATTATGTTTGCACAGAATGAGCTGTAAAGTAGTGCAGCTTAACACATGTGCACGTGTTTATTATCTGTATTTCATGACAGAACCCAGTCCCTACACAGGCTGCCCTTAATTATTGGTGTGAAGGGATTATTCTCCTTGCAGCCACCATCACCTGATCTTGGGAACCTCTGGGGTCAGCATTAAAAATCCGAAGCCAAAAACCCCACAGTGCAGAAGCTTTTAATTGTTATTTTTATTGGGGATACGAGGGGGGGCTGTAATGTGCATTCAGCATGGACGGAAAGGAGCATTTACAAGATTTTTAACTAACAGCAATATACAGCCAATTACTTTTTGTTTTACTTGCAGGTAATTCTGTAATCATCAGGCTCTTGAAGGAAACTCAGTCGGCTTTTAATGCCGAGCACACGCAGCCCTTGTGTTGAGAGCGTGGCTCTTGCTTTGCATTGTTTTCGAGGCAATTAGCTCGGGAACTCAGTTTTATCATTTTTTTGTCAATTCTGAGGCCAATAAATCCACATAAAATTGATTTTTTTTCTTTTTTACGTACGCTTTGCATTGTTTGATAAAACAATTTTGTGCTCTCGTGGTCCAAAGGTATTTTTTCCCATCTGTGCAACCCCAGCAAAAAAAGGTTTAACTGTTTTAGCGCAGTGAAAAAATTGCTGCAGTATAAAAATGCTAAGCTGGAAAGGATATTCCTGAGTGGGTTAAAGCAGTGTTTGTAGAAGGAGTTAATATCTTTTACAAGACCAATTGGTACAGTTAGGGAAAGCTCGAATACAAGTCTGGGAATGTAGGGTTTGTGTCAGAAGCAGAAAACTTCAAGCTGGGTATTTCACTTTTTGTTAATAAAATATATTCCTGTTGTAAAATGAATACAGAGGCAGGCACAGAAAGTACTGGGTGCAAACACAAGCAAGGCTTTGAGCTGGGGAGGGGGAGTGAGGCTGTGCTTTGCCTTCAGCATTTTTGTTGGAGGCAAAGGTTGGGAATGATCTCTTCCAGCAATCCCTAGCCGGGAAACTGTAGACGGGGCCAAAATAATAACATGGATGCAAGAGGAACAGAGAACCAGTTTTTATTAAGAACAATTTTCTGCCATCCTTGTATGTTCTGGCAGAGGGATTGAGGCAGGGGTGCATTTTTTCATGTATAAGTGTCTTATTATGCATCTTGTTGATGGACTTGGGGAAAAAAAAGTTGGAGTTAATCTGCTTTCTTAGTGTATTCCTAAGAACTTTTCGGGTTGACAGCATCAACACATTTTGTTCCTTGCCCCTTTGTTGTTACTTTGGAAGGGTCAATATAAGGCAGCATCTAAATGTAGCAGCCTGGGAGGGGTGAGTGGTATTTTAATGTTTGAGAAGCAGTTAAATACTGCAAGTGCAGGTACTTGAAATGGGTTGTGAGACTTCTCTGCAGTGCGTTAGTGCCTGGTTTCACTCTGTACAAAGAGTCTGAAGACCGACAAAAACCAGTTGGATTTGAAGAATACCTTTTCCTTCTTTTGATTTGGTTTCTGTTGTCTCATGAGCTTTCTTTAGAAGGATTACTCAATCTAAGTTACGTTTTCTCTCTCGTTGTGTTCTTACACAGTAAAGCTCCCAGGCCTGAGGACTTACGTAGATCCGCACACGTATGAGGATCCCAACCAAGCTGTGCATGAATTTGCCAAGGAACTGGATGCTTCCAATATATCCATTGATAAAGTAGTTGGCGCAGGTAATGACCACCAGATATGTTGAACTAAAGATAGCTTTTTCCTGTAAATGCTGTTTCATATCTTTGGGTTTATAGTTGTGACTGGAAAGAAAATGTTCTAGAAAGTCTTCAAATGAGTAGGTCGTATTTACAGCTGATTTCAGTGCAAAGTTAAGGGCACACAATTTTATATTTCTTCTTTTTCCTCAAAGAAAGGAGACAGCAAGACCGTTTTTTGAAGGACACCAAGCCCAAACTTGAGTGCACCACTGTTGGAAGGGAAAAGATCGTTCAGCCTCACTTCTGTGTTTCTCTTTAAAATCTGTCGGCGCAGCACAGAAAATGTTATCAGCTGTGAAGATGTTTTCTTTTTTTTCCTTTTTTCCCCCCATAAAAGGACTCTTGACTCTTATGCCTTGAGTGAAACCACAAACTCATTTCATACCAGTCACCACGCATCCATCAGACTGCAGTGACCTTTGGTCGTTGGATTGATTTTGGTCACTGCTTTGGATTTGAATTATCGATTTAGGAGGAAAGGGTTGTCTGTCCAATAACTGATTGTCTGAGCCATACAGATGCCACAGATTGTTGGATTTACAGGAAACAAGCTGGTGAAATGATCAGATTTTGTAGCAGAGGAGCCAGATTACAGAAAGTCTCATTACACCGAGTGTTGCGATGCAGCATGTCGCTCCTGTTAGGATGTGTGCTTCCTCCCTGAGGTGAAGTGGCAGATTGTCTCATTGAGCCAGAAGATCATGGAGTGTTACCTTTCCTCCTATATTAAAGTATTTATGAGAAGTACTATTGATTTTTAATCCATTGAAAAATACTTGTTCCTTTAGTATTGATTTTTTTTTGGCTTCTCTCTAAATACACGGTTGAATTAAAACCATGAGATGTGAGAGGCAGACTCTGAGTGCACAGGAAAAGATTTTCAGCTGGAAAAAGTGTAGAGCCCAAGCTACTGTACTCAGTGCGTCTCCTGAATCACCCAGCAAAAAAAAAAGGAACAGTTTTCATCCTCTCCTACTGAAGCTACTCAACTGTTTGTAGTTTGAAGTTATTTTGTGGAAAGGTGGAATCTGTGTTCCTGGCTGGTGTTAATTTTGCCCCACAAGAGTGCACTGTTCTCCATCATCTTCAGTCAAGGCAGCAAAGCTCCGCTCACTGCACATAACAGGGAATTAGTGTGGGGATGGAGGAGGAGGAGACTCAAAATTTAAGTCCAGGAGCAGTGTGTTTCCTTGTAAGACTTTCAGGAGCCTCACAAATGCAAGCTGTCTCAATTTGGGCTGATGCAGTATATGAATCTAGAAAAGAACTTCCTAAAGATCATGTTGTGTTTTACAGCTTGCTTGTTCTCACCTATTTTTAGTCAAGATACACATTAGAATAAGAGGTAAACCAAAATTTGTCAAATATGGCCTCTGAAAACTGAGGAAGAGTTTTTTGAGAGGCTCCAAAAGAGGACTATGTCCCGAAGGAGTCAGGTGTTTTAAAATTATTTAAAATGATGCTCCACTGCAGTGAAAATCACAGGTTACTCTGAGTTGGAAGGGACCCCCAAGGATAGTGCAGTCCAGCTCTTGAGTGAATGGTCCACACAGGGATTGAAGCTGGTCCTTGGCATTATCAGCACCCTGCTCAGACCAGCTGAGCTAAGTGGCAGAGGGTTCCTGCAAGCTTTTTGCATTAAAACTTGGGCTCAAGAGATCATAACACCTTTTTCTGGGCACCGTAACTCAACTCACGTAGCCTGAAGTACATAAGGCATTATAGTTAACATTTCCTCTTAGCAGTTGCTTGAGTTGCCAACAGGAAGAGCCAAGAAGGGAAGAACAGATGAAAATCAGGCCACAGCGTGCTGGGAGCTTCCAAAATGAGTTTGTGGCGTCACTTTACACTGCTATCACCCTCAGCACGTAGTAGCTTTTGCATTCAGAGTGCCTCTGAGGCAACTTCTTCAGGAACACTTCTCCCCAAAACCAGAAAGGCATTTCCTGCCTCTTATTGAGTCAATGACTTATTTGAGTGAAAGCCTTGGTCTCTTCCTGCCCTCGTCCTTTGCAAGGCAAGTGTGAATGAAATTATAAAAAAGACAGGGGTTTGAGAAGAAGGGGTTCATTTAACTGCCCTGAAGTGTGACGTAAGTAATGAGACCTTCAAGTCAGGCAAGCAGTCTCGATAGTCTGAAGTACTCCAAGCAGTTTTTCACAGCTTCTGCCAGAAGTCTCTGAGAAGAGAGGGCTTTCAAAACTTACATAGCTTTGAAAACAAACACAAATGCAATAAGGAAATATTCTTATCCAAAAGAACCTCAAGAAAAACACGAGAGATTTTAGTGGGAGTTTAAGCATAAGAAAATTGAGGTCAGAAGCCACTTTTTCAGATTTTTCTTTACAATAATTCTTCCTTTTAAAATAACTCTCTTATTTTTATGGATTCAGTTCAACAAACCACTTCAGAAGTTTAAATCCAACTGGGCAGTAGGCTACAAAAAGTACTTTCTTGACTTGGGGTAGATTTAACCATGTGCTTTGCTGAACAAGAAAGCAAATGTTTGCTTTGCTTCCAAATTTGAAATGCACTTGTAGCGTAACATCTTGTTGATCAAATTATTCCTAAAATTCAGAGACTGCCTGTCCATGAACTTACTGTGAAAGTTGCTGTAGAATGTTGCTGATGTTCCCAAGGTTTATGAAACGTTGAGCTTTGGTGCCTCTCCAAATCTGAAGGAGCTCTGTGCACAGATTTAAAATGCAGCAAAGTGAAGGGAGGAGCTGATTTCACAGAATCTTCCTTTACTGTTCCCCTGAGTCTAAATGCACAGCAAACTCCATCCCCTGATGTACTAAGTAGCCTATTTAAGAAGAATTTAGGATATCCTGAAGAGAGATCTTTGCATCGTGAACAGCCCTCCTAAATAATCCCTCTCAGCTTTCCACATGTAAATAGACACACCAGTTTGCAGGGCAGGTTACACAGTCTTTATGTGTGTGGCATAATTAAAAATAAATGCCTCAGGAAGGCTCTGTATGAAAAGCCATCATCCTCATCTCTTACAATCAGTGCCAGATTTTCCACTCAAACACAAGTCTTTATTCCTCCCAAACAGTGTCTGGTGAGATCCAGTCCATTTCTGACTGGGACCATGGAATAATAATTTGCAGGGAAAATTGTAGTGTTGCTGCACGGGTCACTACGGGTGTTGACCCTGTAGGTGTGTTTAGCATCCATGCTGCTCTGGATATAAATAATCAAAGGTTCATGTAACTGGGCTGCCTGGCGAGCTCTTTCCAATGAAATAATTTCCAAGAAAGTAAACCCGCTTTATATCCATAGACAACAGCAAACTTCATTGCTAGAAAGAGCCCAACTTTTATTCTCTTGCAGCCTCTGCTGGCCTTGAGGTACTTTTGGAATCTGATTAATCACTCAAGTTCTGAATCGTTCAGCCATGGCAAATGGGACCGTGTTGATGGACATTAACTGTAACCTTTTCCTTCCCAGAAGTTAAACAAATATCAGATACACGATTCCAGCTTGAAAATGAAGGATTGATTGCTGGGCTGCTGGCTGAAATCATAGCTGAAGTCTCCATTGACAGTAACTGTAAAATAGTTCCAAGAGCTTAGTTTGTTATAGCTTTTTGGACCATTAAAACATCAAGAAAATGGAGTTGGAAGCTGGGCACTACGAGATTTATTTCAAGCATTTTTTTCCCTTTCCTTCTGTTTTCAAGATGTGCTTTGCTCTTCCTATTTTGTGGTGCTCTGACAGGATTGAGCTGGGGTTGGTGTTTGAACTGTTGGTAAAATATAATGGTCATTTGGGCTTGCAGAAGTTGAATGCTTTTAATGAAGTCTGAAAAGGACTCAACTCCCATTAGTTACTAGTAATAGCTTTTAAAATTTGTTTTCTGAGCTGCTGCCTGTCTTGGCAGCCTGAAATACAAACAGTGTTAGAATCAGAGGATGTAATGTCAGTGCTTTTTAGCAATACGTGTGTACATAAAGATATGTCTTCTTTTTAGTGGTTATTACCTTGATAGTACAGTTCTATGCCTAGAGGATGAAGCAGCTGGTGATAAGATGTGGTAGCATTCATTTCTGTGTTGTTGACTCAAATCCAGCCTAGGTCAGCAGCAGAGAAAGGTCATTGCCCTACCACACATTTATTCAGGGCCTTTTTTGATTAACTTAGAAATTAACTTTGATTAGGATAGAAAAAAGAGTTGAAAAGGGGCTTTGAAATCAGTTGCTGCACAAATAACGACATCCTGAAACTTCCTTATGTGATTTGTGTAAAAATTAGTTAACTGAAAAAATTTTCAAGTGAGATGTCTTCTTCCAGCAGTTTTCTACACATTTAATACTTCCTCTTTTGAACGCTAAGATGATTTTCCTTGTGCTCTGCTCTTGCATATTGCAAGAGGTTAAACCAGTATACACCACGCTCCAGGGGCTTTTTTGAGTGCTGATTCTTCTTTCTTGAATCCCTACGATATAATCACATTTCAGCTTTTGTCACTTTTCCACTCTTTTTTTCAGGGGAGTTTGGAGAAGTGTGCAGTGGACGCCTGAAGCTGCCTTCTAAAAAGGAAATTTCTGTGGCCATCAAAACCCTGAAAGTTGGCTACACAGAAAAGCAGAGGAGGGACTTCCTGGGAGAAGCAAGCATCATGGGCCAGTTTGACCACCCCAACATCATCCGACTGGAGGGAGTCGTCACTAAAAGTAAGAAATGACAGGGACATCTGTGCATGGAAATGTCACGGAGGTGCCCTCCAGCCTAAATAATTCTCTGATTTGCTGATGGTTCAAAGGAGAGCAAAAGTGAATTACAAATTAAGTCATGCAGGTTTATGCCCTGCAAAAACTCAATAATAAATTGGCAGGTTTAATAAACTCCAGAGCTACAAATTGCTCCGCAGTGGCCAAGAGGCACTGGGTGATAATCTGGTAAGGAGTCATGGAGTCTGATGTGCTGAGGCTTCCTAATTGCACTGAATTGCACTGCGTTCTGCTCTCAACTAAATCATTAGATTTGTCATTAGCACTAATTAATGAACAGCCTACCTGGTGCAGCAACTGGTTCTCGTGAATTATTAAATAAGGCCAAACTTTTTTCCTACATGGTTTTCATGAAGGGGAAATACTCCATGGGATATTCAATATGTACCAGCATGAGGCATTTTAAAACTCCAGAATTCCAGAATTCACACATCTTGGTAAAAATCTCAAAAAAAAAAAAAAAAGTCTTGAGGATTTAATCTTTCAGAAGTAAAATTAATTTTATTTCTGTGATTTTTTATTTTTTTACTTAAAGGCATTTTCTAAATCTGCCTTTGGGTGCTTTTGTCATGGGTTTGGTTGGGTTGGTTTTTTTTTTCCTTGGGTTTTTTTTTTTTTTTTTGTTAAAGCATATTCTTGGTCTTTGTTTATGATAACAAATCACCTTCTCTTTTTGAGACCAAAAAAATTAACTGAAACCTCCATGTACATGTGGTACCTTCCTGGAAAAGTAATATATTTCAACAACCCTCTTCAGCTACACTTTCTATATTTCCATGGTGGAATGAAGTGATAAATTTAGTGATCAAATTTATCCACCTACATTAGTTATTAAGTGGGAGATCGGTAAGATTTTATACGAGGCAATCAAAAAAAAAAAAAAATCGGGAATGCTCCANAAGATTTTTCAGGGGAGTGGAAAAAATTGGTAGGATATTTCCTTGTTCATCCTAGAGGGCCCTGCTGGCAAAGCAGCTCTTTGCCATTTCAGTGATCAGCTTGGAATTTGCTGAGGATGTTTCCAGTTTAACTGGGTAGAAACATACCAAATACTTTGGGTTTAAGTAGATGGTTTTAAGAATTTTTTTTTTTTTAATTGTATGATTAAGGGTTCACAAGCATAGGTCTGAAAAAAATTCTTAGTGTACTGCAGAAAAGTATAAGAAATTAAAAACCCCACCAGAATATGTCTAAAAGTCACTAGTGAAAGGTGTGTAAAACACTATATGTTATGAAGACACATAATTATAATAATAATAATGCCTTCTCTGTGTGATTCATGCAAGTCCATTTTGCTGATTTCAGTAACAAAGGAATGATTGTTTATCTTGGGCCTCACAGTCCCATTAGGAAAGGTCTGCCTGCATAAACCGAGGTTTATCTCCTGCTTTGTAGTGACACACACTTTGTACAGGCACAATAAGATTTGCAGTCACAAAATCACCTGAAACGCCAGCATCAGTCTGCTCACAGCTGAGCGAAAATCTGTTTTGTATTCCTGGAGCACTTGAGACAATAATTTAATTGCTGTACATGCAGGAATTTGTGCCTTGCTCTTGGATGTGCATTGCTAATTCTCTCTGTCTTCTGTCTAAGTGACTTCTTTGAGTTTGCTCCTCAGGTGTATTCACCCCTCTGCTGTCTGCTTTGGGGTCTGGGGGGCAGGTCAGGAGTGCCAGCTGCCCATCACATCGGTGTGTGAGAGAGCAAACTCTGAATATTCCCAGCTGAAGGCAATAAAAGCCTCAGGGGTACAACACCCTCTCCAGATAGCTCCAGTACAGGAGTTGAGAAATCTGCTCTGGAGTTACTTGTCTCCATTTCACTGGGCAAAATATATGGCTTAAAGTAAATATAATAGTAAATATAATGATTTGTTTTGCTTAACATTCTACAGGGTGATAGAAGGACAAGAAGCTTGTGGGTTCGGGGTTTTTTCGGGTTTTTTTTTTAACAAATCAATCACCACATCAGGCTTCCAGCCTTGCCTCCCGTGCAGAGCTGTTCCTCTGCTCCTCATGGATTTCTGTCCTGCTTTTCCCAGCTGCTGCCCACCCTTCTGGGCACGCTATAGGCAGTAATCTTAATAACCAGCACGCGTGTTCTGCTCAGTTTACTAATAATTTACAGCAATTTGTAGCCTGTTAGTGTAATAAACCTGGGCAACACTGTTGACACAACTTGTTATCATTTATAAACGACTGTGCTTTGATAAATGGATGCAGAGGGTTCTTTTAAAACTTCAGAGCATGTGCTTCTTATTATGGGCACATTTCCAACAGAATGAGAGTGAAACCCTGCACTTAAGGCTTTTGGAGTGTGGGTGAGCAAGGCAGGAAGATGCTCCTGTAATAATTTGGAAGACATATTTCTTACTCTAATTTAAGTTCTCCTGATAAGTCTCGTAAAATTGCCTGAGTTTGTACAGAAACCAGGCACCTGTCTCCTGGCTTCAAAGTGCAGGGCAAAGTAAATTGATTTATCATACGTTTTGGATAGCCCTGTGCTTGGAAGGTCCAGCAGCATCTTGTGTGCGTTACCAGAAATCCCTTTGAATTCATGTTTCACACAGAGTGCCAGTACTTTTTCTTGAGCTATGTATTTCTGGCTAACAGGACTGAGCGTAAATAGATTTAATTTTTTTTTTTTTTGAGCTTTTACATTGTTAGATCTTGTATCTGTATCATCTCCTATATAATTCAATATTATTATTTTGCATACAGTATTTCCTGCTGGTGAATGGATGACAGTCAATTACTCATTAGTGTGACTCCCACAGTATAACACATCATTTGTACCACAGAAACAAGATATTTGAACCCTTTAATTCCTGTAAAAAAGGACAAAGAGTTTTCTTCTCATGGTATTAAACTCATCCTCTGAAATTACTATTTCTCTTCTAAGATTTCTATTTGGTAGAAACTGTTTGTTTTTTTTAAAGCAAACAAAAAAGGAGTTGTTACCATTTACTTGGCTTTTTTAATGGCGTTCTTGTTCTTAATTAAACTTTTTCAAGCCTCATGCTGTTCAATTGTAAAAGCTAAAATTTCACTATGCCCACTATACAATATGCAGGCCTTCATCCTACTTTTATGGTCACATGCCTTCCTGTATTTTATGTGCAATAATAATTCATCTCCCTAAATAACTTCATGCTCTTACCCACCTTTCTCTCTACTACAAAGAGAAAATAAGCAAAGCTTTAGTAAATATTATGAAATAATAAAATCCATATGATGGTAAAATATTAGCAGGGCAATGACCTTGGTCTGAAAACTTCGCCGTCATCACGTTAATTTTTGCATTCGTTTCTCTCCACCATGTCAGAGCTGCATATAAGATCTCAGCTGGCTCACAAAATACCCTGGGGTGGAAGGAATGGTTTCAAAAACTGGGCTGAATATGTGTGGATATTTGAGTTCTGGATGATCTTGAAGGCTTTTCAAGGGCTGTTTCCTTAGAGTTTGTCATTGCCCCATGGGTGCAGCGTGTTCAGGTCCCTGCCACGTCCAGGTTTGTGCTGTTGGTGATCCCAGCCCAGAGAGAGGAAGGATTGCCTGGAAGTAGGGAATGCCCATCTTACAGCTCTGCTTCTCTTTCCCGTGCCTTGGGTTTTACTGTGCACTTAATGTTCCATTTTATCTGCACCCAGCCTCCCTTTGCCCATGCATCTTTTGCTTCCTTTCAAAATGTAAAAATTATCCTTGGGGTTAGGAAGACTTGGACACGTTCCTGAAATGCTTGGGATTGCTGATTGTATTCCAGTGTGTTCCTTTAAAAAGCCTGACCCCTGTGCTCTGTTTGCAGGTAAACCAGTTATGATCGTTACTGAATATATGGAAAATGGTTCCTTGGACAGCTTCCTACGAGTAAGTGCAACAGGAAACTAAATGGGGCAGAACTGGCTCTTGTTCTGGACTTGTTATGAATTGTTCTGAATTAATTGTTATGAATTTACTGCCACTCTACTCTGATTCATCATCAGCTCTTGCTGCTTGATAATTCTGTATTTCCATTTGTGTGAATCACAATGTGTTCAGAAAGCCACGTAGGAATCTGCTGGTCCATTTGCAGTAAGCATTTTTCCAAAATTAAGACAATTTTGGTTGCATTAGTATGTCACAGCTGTTAAAAATGAATAAAACAAACCATTCTGGCACAGAAAAATGAGAATTGTTTTTCTGGAGGCTGAATTGTGACTGTGATGCAGTTATGCTTATTGGTTGGCAGCATCTCCATCTAAGCGAGAGATTTTCAAAATGAATGGATTTGTGGAAATTTTATCAGCAATGAAAAGTCGAGAGAATAGCCCCATACCTGAGGCTGTTAGAAATGTTTAGCTAGCAAAGTTTACTGGCCTGTTTTCTTTTTCCAACCTTAGACATACTAATGCTGTGGCTGATTTATCTTTGTTTTCTGTCAAACTTGGTAGTGAGCCTAAAAAAATTCGAATGCTCCCTGTGTCACCAAGATTTACTTGTGGCAAAACAAGGAGTGCAGGAGAAATGAAATCCCATCTGAGAGGAAACACTGGTTTAATTTTAATTTGTTAGGGCAAACTCAGCTTTGGCTGGGAGACTGCTTTGGTTCTGCCACGGTTGAATGACATTATCCCCCAAATTCATAACATTGAACTAGACATTTAACCCCAAAAGGGTATATATTGTCAACCTTAGTTTCACTACCTACTAGATATGTTATGGTGTCTAGTGGAGCATGTAAAATACATATAAATAATGTGTCAGTATAGCTGAATGAAATATCTCTGTACTGAACTATATATATATTTTGTTTAGGCTTGAAATCCTTGAAGAGAGCTCTGAGGAACGGAGAATAATTTCTGACTGCACAGAACAGTTGTTCAGCTTGTTCTTTCATTTTAGTGGGATTTTTTTTTTTTTTTTACTACT
>VZTA01011367.1:2769-138490 GCA_013398855.1 Mohoua ochrocephala | reverse complement strand
GACTCATTAATATCACAGGCAACTCGAGCCGTATAACCCCTTTTATAAATGCCTTTTGAAACGACTTTGTTTGCTTTCCCCATTGCTATTGAAAGGCTCTCTGAGCATCTGATTCTATTCATGGTTAGAAACCTTCTGGTTTTTAGCTAAATCTCTTCCAGGGTCTATATAATTTCTCTTGGGTTGGCTCTAATAAAAAAGAGGGACAGAGAACTGCTAAGAATTTTTACAAAATAATTAATTTCTTCATGAAGGGGAATTCTGAGAGACTCTTAAGCATCCACTGTGCCATGTATTTGTCCAATGTTTACAGTGCTATTATCACCCCCAAGTACAGTAATCAAAAATGAAAAATGGATGCACTCAGTCTGGCAGACTGATTCATGTCAGATCACCTCACGTGGCAGAGCCAGCTCCCCTGCATTTAATAAAATTCCAGAAGCAGCAGCACGAGGAGTTGGAGAGCTGCCCATGAGGATACATTTACAGCACTGGGAAATTCATTTGGGAGCTGCACTACAACAAACTGCTGTCCCATTGTCTATATATCCATATATCAATTTCAAAAGTAGATGTTAACAAACAGGATTAATAAGAGTTGGGAGATTTAAATTATGCCCAGAAGTAGATGATTAGAAATATATGTAACCAATGGTTTCTAGGCTAAGTCGCAGTGTGTTTCGGTAATTTTTGTGTTCCTGAAGTTGAGGAAAATTTTAAGGAGTTAGTTTAAAACTAATGGAATTTGAAAGCCACTGACTCAGATCAGCATTTGCTTTTGTTAAATCAATTTCTTGTGTAATAGAAAACTTTCATTAGGCCATTGGGGAAGGCTTGGATTTTCACTAAAAAATCCTGTGGCCTTTCAGGGAAGTTGGACATCTGTTTCTCTAATGTTCTGACACTCCAGTCTCAGGAGCACACACAGCTTAGATTTATGTGCTGCTTTCACACGTGTCCCATCTAGGAAATTAAAACTCTGATGACGGCAAGAAGGGGAAACATGAATTTTTATCTGAATTGCAAATCTGTCCCTTTCCCTCAGCTGATTGGGAGATCGACATGGTTCTGCATGTGGCATTTAAATCACAACTCCTGACTCACGAGCTCTTCATTTGAGGAGCTTTCGGGGTATTTATCAAAAAATCTGTGGAAGGAGGAGCATGAGCAATCCCTGAAATGACGTTTCCAATGTGTTCCAGAAGCACGATGCCCAGTTCACAGTCATCCAGCTGGTGGGCATGCTTCGAGGGATCGCATCTGGCATGAAATACCTGTCGGATATGGGTTATGTTCATCGGGACTTAGCTGCTCGTAACATCCTCATCAATAGTAACCTGGTATGCAAAGTCTCAGATTTTGGTCTCTCTCGTGTGCTGGAGGATGACCCAGAAGCTGCTTACACCACAAGGGTGAGTTCCTG
Organism: Mohoua ochrocephala; assembly: GCA_013398855.1. Lineage (NCBI taxonomy): Eukaryota > Metazoa > Chordata > Aves > Passeriformes > Acanthizidae > Mohoua > Mohoua ochrocephala. The sequence continues at coordinate 137,067 of VZTA01011367.1, read as the reverse complement.
TGTTTCTTTATCCTCTTAAACTTCTTGTTGGTTGTGACAAAGGCTGAAATCTGGTGATCCCAGAGGCTGTGTTGCAGTCTTGTATGGCCAGAGATGCTCAATAAACCAGAAGCTCTTCACAGTTATTTTTTAATTCATTTCTCAGAAGGAGGAAATAGAAGGCAAAAAGTACAGTTTGTGTTGGTAGATTACTTTCCTTAAACTGTGCAAAATTCTTGGCTCAGTTTCTTTCTTCTGGATGTGTAAAGGAGTGAATATCACAATTAAGGCCTGAGTTCTTTTGGCACACAATAACGTAAGACTTCATGTGTGCTTTGAGTAGTTTTAGTTGCACTGCTGATTTAGCTCCCACACAGTAAAAAAACCAAAATCCTACCCATTAAATTTTTGGGTGTTTTCTAGTATGATAGGACATATGTCAGGTTGGAGCATACTGATATCATCAGTGTTCTTCAAGGCTGTATCATTTGTACCTGCTCTTGTACCTCTAGCTGAGTAAAAACTTGAGTAAAACAAGAAATGCACACCTGGTTATCACCCTGAATAACACTTCCATTTTTTTCTGGAAGTCTTTAGCTTTCTGTATATATGTATATTACACTTGGATATCTGGTTGTTCATTTTAATGCTATTTAAAATGGATTTTGTTAAGTTTAGACAAAGTGGCATAAACATCCAGTATCTTAGTCGAGTGTAATTTGCATTGCTCATAGTAATCATCTCATCCTCACTGTACAAACCAGATTAGAGTCTAACAGCACAATCTCCATGTGGGTTTTCTAAGGTTTCCTTCATTCCTGAACACTGACAGGAGCAATCAATAATTTTAGTAGTTTACATGCTGCCTTCTCCATGATTGAAATAAAATAACATGTGAGAAATGAGTAAAGAAATCCTGGCAGTTTTCTTACACATTATATACACATACATTAATAGATACTTATTTCTCAATCATCCCTTCATAACTTACCAGGCATAAAGACTCTATTCTTTACTTGACCTTCCAGTGTTTTCTTTGCCCTCTGATAAACTTTGTCATGTAGTTAGAACTATGCAATATATACCACTTAACATAAAGAGACATTAGTAGGAGAAAGCAGTTTTCATTCTCAGTAGAGTCACAGCATTAATAAATAAATATTCCTGGAATGCAAGAGTTCCTCAATAGAAAATGGTCCACTCTTTTACTTTCTAAGCATTTTTCCCAAACTTACTGTTCTTGCTGGTCTCCTTCAGATTATTTTCAGCTTCATTAAGTTTTCCTTAAACATGATGCCCAAACAGGATACTAATCCACAGCACCAGGCACAGCATCTTTATCTCATGTTTCCTACACATGACCTTTCTGTTAATAGCTCCTTTCTCCATTTCTCATCCCACCCCCAACACGTGTTCTTTGCTTTGCTCTGACAGGCTTCAAAGTTCAATTCTCTTATTTCAAAATGGATCTGGGCGTGCAAATCATCTGTACTTCAGTAAAGGCATTTTGTGTGCTTGCATTAAGAACTGAGAACTTAAGTCCTAGTTAATTCCTAGTCAACTTAGATGAAAAAATTCTCTCTCCCCATCAAACTGCAGAGCTTTTTATTAGGGAAGTGCACCTCCCTGACAATGAAGCTGTCCCATCAGTGACATGTCTGTGGGTGGCTTGGACAAATCAGGGTGCACAAGTGTTTTCTGCAAGTGTTCCATGCGAATTTGCTCTTCCTCTCCTCCTGCCACCTATTTTCTGAGCCTACCTGCCTATTTGCAATTAGATGGTGAAATCAGATGGAAAGAAACTATTTTGTAAAGTGTAATCATCTGTGTTCAGTAAACTCCATCTGGCGTTTATGGTGTGTGTGCAAACTGCTGCAGGAAGATGCTCACATAATTAAAACCTTCAAATACAGCTTAGGACAAATCTAATTTTTTTCCAAGAGTTGTTGCTGTGAATATACCTCTGCCACATGTTGGCTCTGAGAGAAGAACAAGGCTATTTGATACTCATCTTTTTTGCTCCCTTTTCCTGTGAAGTGAATCTTATGTTCGTGTCAAGGAAGTGTTTCCAGGTGGGATGCTTGATCCTCATCTGAAAGAAATGGGGACCACAGATGTGAAACAGAGCTTTGCTCCACTGGCAGAGAGATGAACAGTTCATGCTCCTGCTGCTTGGCCATTCCACAAAACACAGGACCATCTCCTGGGCTGCTTTTAGCACATTTTGCAAGCACTAATTATAGGACAAAGCCAAGACAAAGATAGTGCCACTTTTTAAAATAATGGCATCATCTCAAACTGTTTAATGCCTTTGAAACTAAAGGATGACAACCTTCAGTTGTCAAAATGAACAACCAGATATCCAAGGGTAATTTACATATATACGTAAAGCTACTTTATAAGAGCTCTGAAAAGACAAAAAAACCTAAGTTATAACTCCAATTTCAAACATTAAAGAGTGTGTGTTATACTGATGGGTGGAGACTCTTTCCTCCATTTCTTCTTTCTCCCAGTTGCCCAGTTAGTAATAGTGCTAAAAGGAAAATTTACAGAGTTAGCTGCAAAGGTGGATGCTTTAGCTATTTAGGCTCCTTTTCTACCCCTATTTTCCACCTGTAAATGTCAAAGCCTGAGAATGATTCCACTGCTTTAATTCATAATTGCAAGTCAGGATTGATCTACCCCCAAGAAGCCCAGCCAGGCTTTCAATGCTCACCACTGCCTGGGTGAAATTTTATGTCTGAAGCGTTGCATAAAGGCTATGAACATGTATCCTTTTATATATCAATAATTTATGTATCTCTTTATATATCAATGCATAATCCGTGATATTCACGCTATTGTACAGGAAGCCTGAAGGACAATGCAGAGATCACAAGTGCACGTGTGAAATACAGGGAATCGGGAGTTGTGAGGAACTTTCCTACCTGTCAGGGTCATTTTTTTACCTCCTGAATTATTGTCACTGCCTTGCTACCACAAAAGGCCTTTGGCAGCCTGGGGTCTGCCTGCTTACAGAAGCAGAAGCCAGCATGTGAATCAGGCTGACTGGCTCTTGGGATTTTTTTTTTATTTTTTTTTTCACAGAGTCTTTGTGCCTGAGCGGATGTGCTGTAATTATCTACGTTCTCCATATCTATTCACTTTTAATTGAAACACCGAGATCGTATTAAAATTGTCATTGTCAAATGGATCTGGTTTATCCTTGTTATTTTTTGGATGTCTGTATGACAAGTGGGTGGACTAATGACACAGTATGAAGTGGAAGTGAATTTAAGCCATCACAGTTGTAGAGGGACTGTAATTATCTCTCTCAAAGACAATATTTGGGTAATCAGTAGATGAACTTTGACTGTTTAAGCACATTGATACATCACCAGTGTTCATGGCATTTTAATGTAAATGCAGCCCGTGCTGGACAAAAATCAGTTGTGTTTTCCCTATATATGCAAAATCACAGTGATACACTCTGAGCATATTGAAGGGTGTAGCAAAAAAGGAAACAAAACCCCATAAATTCTCTTGCCTGATAAGCACAAGGGAGAGGAACAGTGTTCTGTCATCACTGACTACTCAAGGAGGAGATAATTTCAATGTAAAATATTCATTAGTAAGGGACTGACAGGCAGCATCAGAAAATTTTCAGGTGTGTAAGAAGGCAAGTCAGGCTCATCTCACTCATGTGAAACCGGCTTGTTCTGTACCAGTAAGACATCCCCTGGACTCTCCTAAGTCCTGGAATAATGCATGAATGTCAGGCTTTTCTCTTCAGCTTTTTCTGCAAGTCCTTCTAGTAATTCAGTTAGAATCCATTTTTCTTCATTCTCTCCTCCCCAGGCCTGTGGCTTAGGTGCCTGTGACTGTCACCCTGTAACAGATTATAAATCAGAACCTTGGAATGGGTTCTGAAGTCCTGGAAACAGCTGCCTTGTGCTGGAGTGCCAGACGTGCTGGAAATAAATTGAGGACTTCATTGACTTTAGATGAATTATGTTGGAGAGCCAGATACTGCAGGAATAGCAGCTCCATCTACAGAAGATAAAACTTTTGGTTACTGCTGGCTTACCAATTTCAAACCCTGAGAGAGGTTCTCTGACCTAGACTGCCTGGGATATTCAGCTGCAATAACAAACTCCTACAATTTCTAGCACCGAAGCTGTCTTTCCACTCAAATTCAGGGAGCTTGGCTTCCTGATGAGCAAGCCCTTAAAGGGAGACCATGACAAAAATATATAAAAATTGTATTTATCTTCAGAAAATAATCAGTAAATGTATTGCTGTTCTTGTTCTTAAACTATTCCAAAAAAAGTCAGCAAAATCCCTTTTTAAAAATAATTATATGGTATTTTTATGACAAACCGAGGAGCAGAAGAGCAAAATTACACTTTCAGACTCTATTCAGTGGCAGTTGATTTCTTTTTTTAACTACATTTTAATTAATGTTTTTGTCTTATTTATGGTAATGCTTACGTGTATCCGCAGGTTCGTATAGGATTACAGCTGAGGCGTAGTGAGAGGCACTGACTCACACTCACTGTAATGTGAGTCTGGGGTTGCTGTACCTTCCTTTTGCAGTAAAGCAAAGCCAGAACTTGTTTCATTGAGTTTCTAATCTTCCTGCAATAAAGCAGTCCCAAAATGTTAGGAGAGTAATTCATGACTTTTTTTTTTTAAATATCTGTTTCTCCAGTTGCATAAATTACTTTTTCCATAAGATTATAAAGACCTTCTATCAAATATGAAATTCCTGCCCTTGTCTAAAGTGCTCATATTCTAGCCATGAGCACATTTTTCTGTGTGGCATGTGGCCATTATTTCTCTAGGATTCAGCAAGAAGGGCTGCATTTCCCTATCTTAACATGAAACTACAAGAGTGACCCATGGAAAGTCAGATTTTTAGAGAGCAGTATTCTGAAAACTCCAAAATGTTATTATTTCTGCGGGTCTGCTGGGCAGGGCCTGGGCACCTTTGCTTTGCAGATGTGTCAGTCCAGGGGGTGTTGAGGGGACTTCTGAGCCTGTGGGACAAGTGGGTGATGCCTGGTTAGGAAGTTCTTTCTCTTCGTAGTGGTGGGGTTTGTTTTGGTGTAAATTTAGGATACAGCTTCCCCCCAGGATTGACATTCTTTATTGAAAACCAGAGGTCACTGCTAGCACAGAAAACAGAGAGATTGATTTCTTTATCAGCCTCACATCTAAAACTGTAAGTGGATTTGTTGTGAAAACACGAGGCTACAGGAGAGCTTTCCTTGTGTCTTGGCTGGGCCTCGGACTCACTGAGGGTCCCTGGACACTTGTAAAGGGAGTATAGTATTGCTTATTAATTGAGAATGAGAAAAACAAAGTCATTTTATGTTCTTGGTACTGTTCTGGAGCAGCACTGGGAATTGTGAAAAGTTACAATGCATGGAAAATACAAGGAACTTTTTGTGACTAAAGAACATCATCTAATGGATCAAATTTCCAAGAGAGAGACAGAGAGACTCTTCATCTGGCTTCAGTGATAAAACAGTGGTTTCAAATACTCCAGTTTATTTTTTGTGTCCTATCTGCTGGTCCACAAGTGATGTGGAAATTCGGTGTTTACCTAATTTTAAGGGTTGTGTGGAAAATGAAGGTTTGTCTTTTGGTAGGGAACTCTGCGAAATAGAATGAGATCCATGAAAACCACGTGCCAAGATAATTCCCTCCCTGACCTTTGGCAAGCCTCTAAGACATTACTAGTGACATTTTGGGTGCCTGAATTGTAGTCTGAGTCAGGCCTGCCTGTGTTGTTTATACTTACTTTAATTTATGCACTATTAGCCATGAAAATGAAGATGCTTCAGTGTTTTTAGAGTGTATTTAGGTTTCTAATTAACACTAATGCCTGCATTTCTACTGTTAACCAAGATGGTCGGTCTAAAGCTGGTGATTGTATAGCTACCCTTGGGGCAGGTACAGTTCATGGAAGTGCAGGCAAAGCAATAATATATTTAAATCTTTTTTTCTTGCCGGTTACTCAGTGGAAGTAAGAGCACTCTCTTCCCACACAGGTGGTTGTGAGGAGAGGTGAGTGACTGGAGTATAATGGGGGTGCCAGAAGCACTGCAAAGAGCTGGTCTGGTGTGAAATCCTCAGAATATATTCTGTACATGTTATGCATAACTGGAAATAACTTTAAACTCTCACAGTTTTCAGTACTAAAACACATTCACTCCAGAACTGCCTTCAGTAACAAGTTTTGCACCGTTATCTTTTAGAACTTGATTTTCTCATGTGTGACGCTCAAAAAAAACTCTGTCAAAGCTGGCATCACCAGGAATTGTCTCTTGCCTCTAATTCTCACATTTTAGGAACTCGGTCTGAGGTTCCTTGTGTGCATTTTACTAATCTGACCGACAGCACCAAGTGCTGGCCTTGACCAGAGAGAGATGTTCTTCTATCTGCAATGTTAATTGTACTGGTAGCTTCAACTCTCTTCAAGTTTGTCATTTAATGATGGCTTGCTTCTCTTATGACTGGAAAAAATGTCCAAGGCCACTCTCCCAGCTGACATTTTTGCACTCTTCCCATCTGAATCTGACTTTCTGTGGCTGTCTCAGGCAGCTTTGGAATGGCAAATGTGTGCATCAGGTCACAGTCCTTGCCTTGTGCAGCTGGAGGCTTGGCTTCAGTGAAACAGAGCAGCATCGTGGCCCCTCATTTTCCTTGAATGTCCTAGAAAACATGGGGTGAAAAGAGGTGAAGCCATGCAGGTTCCACACCAACAGGGGAATTCACTTCAATGCCTTAAAATCGGCCAAACCCAGCTCTCATGTGCTGTGCAAAAGGATCTGGGTTATAAGCAAGGACCTTGGACTGGGTTTTTCACCTTTAATTCCGTATGACTGTCAAGGCAGTTTCCAGATGTCTTCTAACTGAAAATCAACCTGGCTTGATTCACCATTTGCTCTTATCTGTGCAAATTATGCTACATATACGTGTATCTATATATATTTATGTATGTATGTATGTATGTGTGTGTATAAAGTATGTATGCTGTACTGTACTACATATCTGTATTGTATATAGATAAATCTGTGGTAAACCTACTAGATATCAGCAGATTTTGCACTGAAATGTATTTTACTCTCTCCTTTGCTCCCATGACAAATGGCAGCAACGTTTTCCAGCTTACACTGGGATTTTTTTACACTGATACAATGAAAACTGAGAATCTCAGAGATAAAATAATCAGCCACACAAAATCATATTTGTTGCAGGACAGTCAAATGGACTCTTTGGTTTTGTTTTGCTCCCAGGGGGGAAAGATTCCCATCCGATGGACGTCTCCAGAAGCCATTGCCTATCGGAAGTTCACGTCAGCCAGTGACGCCTGGAGCTATGGGATTGTCCTCTGGGAGGTGATGTCTTACGGGGAGAGACCCTACTGGGAGATGTCCAACCAGGATGTGAGTAAATTGTTATCTGAATTAGGTTCTCAGATAAGGAATCAAGCTGTGAAAGGAAGCCCGGCATGATGAGACCAGGTGGCTCTCTGAGCTTCTGATGGTGACATTGAATAAGGCGTGGAGATGAAAATCTCCAGATCTCCCTGGTCAAGTAAAAGTTCATTGGAACTTAACAAATCCACCATCTTTATAGCAGAGTGTTTTAGACCTCTGAAGGAGCAGAGTAGAGAATTTCATCCCATTGGTGGTTTTCTGTAAGATGATGCAAACGATTCCACTGCAATGAGGTCATTGCCTTTTACATTCCTTAGCTCGTTGTTAGAAAACCCTCCTAAATTTCTGCTGATCCCCTTTGGTTCCACTTGTATAATATTCTATAGAAGTTTTCTGTAAATGTCAAATACACAGAATAAATTGCTCTTGGCACTTGTGAAAAAGAGAAGCAAAGCATTTCTGCTAAGAGTTTAATGAAACCAAAATGCTTCTGGAAGTAATCAATGGATAAAATAGAGAAGGAGAGTGATCTGATTAGACTTCCAATACAGGTTTCTTTGTAACATTAGTAAACTGTCCAAGCCTGCAATCCAAATGATTAATGGAGCTCTCCCAGTATTTTTTAAAGAAGCGTAACATTTCCCCAAAGAGGATTTTTATTATATCTATTTTTGGGGGTTTTTTTCTGTTGTTTTATTAATTTTAGATTTATTCCACAGGAGTTACTTATGAACCAAATTTTATGGAGTGCAGTCACTCACACAAATAGATTTTCCAAGGAGCTGATATATATTGCTACGAGTCCGAAATTAAAATAAATAAGTCAGTAACATAGTTGTAGTCAGACATTTTCTGTGCTACTTTATGTTAAACAAGGAAAAAGAGAAGAAAACTTCCTTTTAAATGGGTACCTCTGCAACCCAAGTCTCTGCAGAAAACTGTGCATTTCTTTTAATTGGTAATGAATGTTTTTTCTGTTGTTTGTGGAGATTAATATATCCTGTTGTGCAGACCGATATATTAGTGGAATGCCTTTAATAATATCCCATTAAAATCAGAAACAGAAGGATTAACCTATTTATGTGCCTCTTCTTCATGGCTGCTTAAACCGTTAGCTGTTCTCTTGTCCTTGTTCTCATTCAGAATAGTTTGTTCTGCTTTTCAATTAATTGATCCAGATAAAAAGGACGGATTAACAGAATATGGCTTTATCATTTTCTACTTTGAATACGTTGGGGTTTTTAATTCATGGGGCAATAGATACTGTAGGCCTGATCAAGAGGTGTTAGACTCTAGTGAAAAGGCTGGATTAAACAGCTTCTGGACAGCGTAAATTCTAAACAAATCTTGGTTTTGTGTGTGTCAATCTGGAAAAATTATAGACAATCTAGACAAATTTTACAAGAATTTGGCTGAGAGTGCCTAGTAGAAAGGGTATAGTTATCTGTGAGATAAGTTTTAAAAACATTTTGTGGCCCAGTGAGATCATCCTCAAGACCTTTTGTCTGTTGGTTCAGGATGTCCCGTTAGAGGGCAGGTTGATTTTTCAGCAGGGTAGGTTGGTTTTTTCTGTTGTTTTTTTTGAGTTTTGTCCACTGGAGGATACGGAAAGGTTGTTTTTCCCCTTGTTTTTTTGGAATTCAGTGTCCACTGAAGGATGTGGAAAGCATGTGTTGCTAAGGGTGATCAGAGGAGAGATATTCAAGACCTTTTGAAGTTTGGCGTACTTAAGCAAGCGCTTGCTAACTGTGGCTTTTGTTTATGGATGTAGTTGAGCTGAGTGTGAGTTCTTGAGATCCTTTCCACACACTCACCTTCTTCAAAGTCACACACTGTATCTTAACTCCCCTTTCTGCATGCCTAATCTACTGCCTGGTTTACTTTGCAGATAAACGAGAGGCATTGCACGACAAGACAATTAGTGAATAAACACGTTTGTTTAAACACAGAATGTCCACGTTAATGTTCAGAGAGCTGATAAAAGCCGAGTTGGTGTAAAGTGCCTTTAAGTTTCCACAAACTTTTCTCCTTGTGCAGGTGATTAAGGCTGTGGATGAAGGGTACCGCTTGCCACCTCCCATGGACTGCCCAGCTGCCTTGTATCAGCTGATGCTGGACTGCTGGCAGAAAGACAGAAACAACAGACCCAAGTTTGAGCAGATTGTCAGCATCCTGGATAAGCTGATCCGTAATCCCAGCAGTCTGAAAATCATCACCAACGCGGCGGCAAGGTGACATAGTAGATCTTACGCTGCTCATGAACCTCTTTGATTCCTTTATGTCCTGTAATTAGAATTTGTTTGCTCTCTTCACTGCCTCTTCACCCTTTAACCATAGCTGTTTGTAAACTGTAAGGATACAGAATGCTTCCGGACTATCCCTTTGAGAGAAGGATTTAATATCATTATTTTTATTATTGCTGTTGTTTTATTAATTGTTTGCTGTTATTTATCCAATTTGTGAAAGCTTTTTATGCTAAGGTTATGAAACTCATTGTAGAATTGAGCAGAAAAACACAGAGAAAAACACAGTTTATGAGAAAAACACAGCTGGCAGATTTGGCCATCATGTGATCTTCCTTTTCCTTCTGCCCTTTGGTGGTGTTTTAAGTGCTTAGTGTTTCATAGGTTACAGCCAGCCACATTCCTAAGTATCTTTCTGAATTGGGTCCAAATACACTTATGCTCTTCTCTGACAAGTCGTGTTAACTTTAATCATATGAATAATCTTTTTTTTCTTTCAGTAGTACTCACGGACTTAAAAATGCACTTACACTCCCTCTTAGATCAATGTGTTAACTAGGAATTCATTTTCAACCTGTGCAAAGTTCCTAACTGCATTAAAAATGTTCATTTTTAATCTTGGGTTTTCAACACACTCTGGAACATCATCCCTATGATGAGATAAGAATTATCTCATTGAGAGAGAGCAGCTGAAGAGTGTGTTGACACCTAAGGGCATAATGAGGATGTGGTGAAAGAGCTTTAGTTAAGTGGGGTTAAAGAGAATTGGTTTGTACAATGCACAAAATGTCATACTCCTACTGAAGGAGTGTAAAAGATGTAAAATTATTTTTAGTGTGAACGCTGCTGCCAAATCCTCTGTCGGCAAAGCAGGCAGAGTGAGAGAGAAATGCATTCTGCTCCTCTGCTGCTTCAGACCCAGGCCTTGGAGGGTGTCCTGTGTTTCACTGGGCAAGAGACCAGAGCCTGACATGAGGCAAGTTTCAAAAGGGAGCACAGAAAACCTTCCTGTCAGACCTTTGCTTGAGATGCAGCACACTTCCCACCACGGCAATTGAATGGGAAGGCACCGAGGGAGATGGAGCAAAGGCAGTGGGAAGAGCTGCATTGATCCTGCAGCTTGCTGTGCGACTGCCATGGACCTTGCCTCCTTCTTCCTGGCCCCAGCCTTGTGCTGCGTCCTCAGCCAGAGACTGACCACTCTAATTACCTCCTACCGCCACGCCAGAGAGGAGAAAAAGAAAGTAGAGGTGGGAGGAGAGAAGCAGTCATACTAATGGGCTCTGCTTTTAAATGTATATATTGAGAGAAAATGGCTCACACACTAATATATTTCAATAATTTACTTGGTGAGGCTTTAACACATAAGAAACCAACATGCTTACAGAAGCAATTATTTCTGTTACCTAACAGGTGACAGAAAAACAAACACAAAACCCATAACAACACAACACATTTTTGGGAAAAACCCCAAACTGTTTAAACGCCATTTTCTCAGTCAAGTACCAAACACCTTGCACCCTTATTTGGCAAATGATTGGTGCAAATAATTATTTTATAGGGATATGCTGCAGCAATCTGCTGAATAGGGGAGTTGGGAATCATAACTATCTTGGTTTGGAGGCTTGATTGCAGGAACCAGTGCTGCATATTTTGCATTCCAAAGAGAAGCAAAATGCTCCCTGTTTGCTGTCCTTCCAGTTGCAGATTTGAACCACAGCAGAGCTGTGAACAATATGGAACCAGCATTTCCAGTTACCTGTTCATAGCCAGTAGAAGCTGATACCTTCTAATGGAGACCAAATTCAGTCTGAGCACCGTTTCCACCTGCTGGGCTCTGTGCAGGAGCTCCACAGGGGGCTGCTGTTCCCTTCTGTCTCTCTCGTGCTCTCTTTGCTCCTGTTCCACTCTGCGCTTTACCGGCGCAGAGGGCGGCAGAGGCTGCACATCCCTACCACGGTGCCACGCTCTCTGCTCGCAGGGAGGGAAGGAAGGAGGCTGCCTGCATGGGAGGAGACTTCTCACAGCTGCTTTTGGTGAGCTCTCAGTAAAATGCTCCTCTTGCTGCTGCTCTCGCTTTGATATGGAGCGCATTTCTGGGGAGGGCAGTGTCAAAGGTGATTTTATTCCTTCCTTCCTTCCCGATTACCCTTCCACTGCCACATCCCTGCACATTCCCAAGCAGTGCAGTCTCTCTCCCTTTCTGCAGTTCCTCACTCCCTGCTGACAGACAGGGCACTGTGGGGACCCAGCATGGGCGAGCCCAAGCCTTTCCCCTCTAGGAATGAATTTGTTGCAGTTCAGGGAATGTAGGATCTGTGATCTCTCCATCTCACACTCTGTCAGTGACTGCAGGCCAACCCAGGCTATCCTTAAACACAACCGTGTAAAAACACAAACGAGGGGTGCTGGGCAGTCCTGTGCCAGGTAACCATTGTCAAAGCAGACTAATCTCAAACCTTAGACTAATCTCAAACCTTAGACACGGCTGAAAATCTGCAGCCAGCTCCACACCCCCTTGGTGTCCTGCAGAGAGGCACTGGTGGCAGGTAACAGCCGCCAGTGCTGCTGGCCAGGGACTGAGCCTGGAGGTTCAGCACCGCTTTTTTGACAGGCTGACAGAGAAAAATGAGGCAGAAAAATGAGAAGCAAGACTTAAAATGGGCTCGGGCCTTGCCATAGCCTTATGTGCGGGAAAATGTAACTGATACTGAAGGGCTGTGAGTCAGGGCAGCTCCTGGAGAAGGGGACACAGTGAGACCCCTGCCCGCGCTCCTCTGCTGTCAGCAGCCAGAGAGGGACGGGCATCACTGCAGAGGGAAAGCACTCAGGGACTCAGCCCCGAGGGCTCCGGGGATTCCATCGGCTCAGATGGCTGCTCTCAGTTGTTATTTGAGGCTGCAGCACTCCCACACCACCTCTCCTCCTACCCATAATAAGCAATTAATCTAAATTATAGAGGTCCCAGCTCTCTTTTAGCCATGTCTGTGGTGCTACTGGAGGAATGCTAAAGCTTGATGCCCACCATATGCTTGTAGGTGTTCAGAATATCCTCGGTCAGGGAAAAATGTTTAACCTGACGACGTCTGCCACAGATGCAAAACCTGTCTCTTCTTACAGATGGTAGGGCTGATGTTTGTTTAAAATAGTCACAGCGCTGTTGTATCCTATTTAAAAAGCATATTTCTGGAGGTGCATAGGACATCCCTGTCCTCTGGGTGCCGGTTGCTGTTAACTGACCTCCACTGAAGGATGTGCTTGGCTGTACATCTGATTCCAGGCCACAGCCCAGGCACGTTTTACACTAATATCTCACGGAAGAGGAGTCGAAGCCTTCAATTCTCTCTTTCCTTTAAAGCTTTCTATCCCTTCAGGCCAATCCATGGCATCTAATAATTTCTTGATGCCCAAGGGGATGTTTTTATCCTTATTGATCATCGCTTTGCAGACCGTTCTTCGTGTCTTTGAACCTTGCACTGACAAAAGGTTTTTGTAGCCTCAGCACAGAAAATGTTTCATAATACCTTTCCTGGTGTTGTGTTTCATCTCAGATTCACGTGAAAACTCCATTTCTATTCCTCGTAAAGTACAGAGTAGGGCTGATTTCTTTCTTACCTGTCAAAATTCACTTTTTAATCAGGTGGCCACCTTGAGCTCTTGCTAACAAGACCTGCACTGGTTCTGGACACCCGGGTTTTTTGTGTCCCTTAGGCTGCCTGGAGTTAACCAGCTCTGTAAGGGGCTGTAGGAGCAGAACTCAGTACAAGCCATGTGGTTTTCTAAAGCACAATCTCATGATATTTTTATTTGATTTATGTCTTGCTGTTCTTTCCTGTTTTCTGAACACGATGTTCATTTTTCTAACAGAGTCCTTAGGTTGTTTGGATATCTTTAGGGTGGAAGTGAGTTCATCGTTCTTCCAGTTTTGATCAAGTTCATTATTTTTCCTCTCGAGCTTATTTTTTTTTTCAGTCCACTGTGTATTACTTCACATTTGTGAGCATTTCATACAGATACAAAGCAGATGGAAACTTTTCCCAGCTTGGGTTGGGGAGCCAGAATCACTTCACCCACCTGCGAGCAAGTTGGTGAGGCTGAAATGGCTCTCTAACTGTTGTTTCGTTTGTGTGGGGAAAAAAATGTAACTTGAGTCATGCAACTGGAAATACTTTGTGTACACTACAAATCTCATGAATTGGACTCATGAAATTTTTTTTTATCCGTTTCACTTTTTTCACTGATTTATATTTATGATTTTTTTATTCTTACTTATATTTCTGATTCTGAATTTATATATATCTATACATATATTTACAATGCATACTACCATTTTATGTATATGAATCTTACTTTTACATGGCCATTTCAAAAAATATATTTAAAACACAGAGTGTAATTTAATATATTTAAAGCATTTCTGTGTCCCAAAGCTGTCATAGTACAGTGTGATCTTGAGGTATAAGGGTTGTGACACAGGATTCAGGCAGCTCAAATGTTGTGGCAGCTTTCCTATAGTTGCTGTGTGTGTTCACATCTGTAATGTAGGGGGGACTGAAGTCCTTTAGTCTTCATGAACCTGTGAAACAGGAATCACCGAGTTAATGCACAGCCCTCTGCCAAAAAAAAAAAAAAAAAAATGCACTTGGAAAAAAAATTGAATTTTTTTTCTAATTCCAACATATGACTTTTAGAAGTTCTGGATTTCTGCCAGGCCTCTGATTGACTGCAAAACTGACATGGAATCTGCACCAAAAAAATCCCAACCTGCTTCTGTGTTTGCTTTTGGTAGAGTGAAAGTGTCAGGTATTGCTGTTGTTGTTTCTTTACACTGCAAGCACATATTTAGGAAAAGAGGAAATAATTGTATTGTAAGGAAGGGGAGAAGAACACCTGAGAATTCAGGATATTCCGGAAAAAACATACCTGAAATTCTTTTCATATAGCCCAGAAAATTTAGGGAGTAAGGGTCAGGTATTCTTCCCGATGAAAAAAACACGTACGAATAATTAATTCCTCATCCATTCTTTTATGTGTTAGCAAGTTGTTTACAACTCTAGCTTGATTGTCTTAAATTTGATGTGTTGTTCGAAACACTGGCTGGGGTGATTTCCTTGAGCAGTCTTTGGAAGAGTTGTTGTTTGTGAGTCATTGATTGCAAGGGGTCACTGCTAAACATGTGCTTGGTTGTCTCTCATTGTGCTGCTCTCACCAGCGTCATCCTCGGACATCCAGGGGCAGTGTTTACAATTTAAAATTCGGAGTTTGCTCCTCACAAAGTTTATTTCCACTTAAAATCTGATAATTCTGTGGAAACGCTCTACATTCTAGAGCTTTGGTAGGATTTTTATGAAAATCAAACTCAAAAGGAGCAGTGAACAGGGCAAATAAAAAATTCAGACTTGCTCCTTTTTGCAGCCTAATTCCAGCTCTGTTTTTACAAAAATATTTGCAATGAAATTACTGTTTAGTTTGGCTGAACATTCTGTTGAGAAGTTCTCTTTTTTTCGCCATTCAGGTCAGGAGGCTTCAGACGCTTGACATATATTGCTGACCTGCTGTAATATTGTTTGTTTGCTTCTCCTTGTTAGGAACTTGCAGGACGGAAGAGAGAAGCAGATTTCAGTTTTCCTTGGATGTTGTCAGGGTCTTAACAACGGGGTTTGAGTTTGGCCAAATGCTGTGTAGAGCAAGATTCTGTGTGGATTTTAAGCTTCGTTTAAAATCCAGCAGCAACATAATCTGTGTCCTAAACCCAGACTGTTCGCTCTAAAAGAATTCAAGTAATGTAAACTTAAAGCTCCAGCTCTCTCTCTGAAGCCTGCTAAACATAAAATAGTGAATTTAAGGGGGGTGGGGGGGGAGAAACTTAACTACAAATCACAAAATGGAATATAGTAAATTCTACTCCTCCGTGTCTAAACATAGTTTGGACTATGCGGGAGTTAAACCGAGGGGATTTTTAGGGACTTCATTCAGCTGGAGACAGAAAAGCCCTGTTTTCACCTGATTTCCCCAGCAGTCATTGTTACTGAGCCTGGGGCAGGCACGGCTCAGCCAGTGTCCCTTCGCAGTGAGTGGATGGAAGCGGGCTGGGGCTCGCTGTCAGCAGGGACAGTAAAACATCTCTTTGCACTTTGGCACCTCTGGTTTGCCTGCGCTCGGTGGAACCCGGGCAGGAATTTACAGCGGGCCGAGCTGGGTGCTGTGTGATTTCAATAGAAATGCGGCTGGGCCAGCGGCTGGCCTGACGGGGGACGAGGGGGTTTTGCTGTTAATTGAGATTTCCGAGGCGTTTTTGTTCTGCTGCTCTCAGCTCGTGGAGCCCTCGTTAGTGGTGGTGGCAATTCCACGCTGGAAATGCTGGAAAGAGGAGCTGCACGGAGCCATTGCCAACGCTTCTCGTGGCAAAAGCAGAAATTCACAGTGGTGCCTAAGCTTTTTATATGTTTCTCATGTGTTTGTAGCTTTGTCGATGGCTGTAGCTCCAGTACTTTTCCTGCCCTTTCCCCCTAGGTTTTGGAACAATGAGCTGACCTTCTAAACACATCCCTGAAATATTGTTTAGATTAATAAATAATATTTATTCCAAGTAGGGGACCTACAATAGAAGGGGGGCAGAGAACTCCTTGGGCCAACACCAAGGGGCTTGCCCAGGGGTGTGTTACTGGGGCAGCCGAATCTCCTATTGGATGTACCTGTTAGATATCCTAATTAATTAGCATTATAAAATCGCAGAAATTTGATTTCAGGGTGTGCCCATCACCACTGGGACACCTGGAAGCTTCCAAATAAAGGTCTGCTTTTTACTTTACTGTTCTAACACTGCTGCAAGGGGTTTTTTCTCTTTTGATTATAGGCAACAACACTGCAGCCAAAAGTGAGATATAAAGGGAAACTCTCCACAGCAAATGGTAGATTTTAAGCATTCTAAGAGCTCTGTGAGGCGTTTTTCTCTCCCTGTTCTGAGGAGCCTACATACTGTCCTAACAGTAATGACTGGTTGGCGTTGAGGGTCTGTCAGCCAGCTGCACATCCCAGGAAATGTGCCTGTATTTCCTTAAAAGCACAGCTATCTTAAGCTGTGTTATGAGAGGAAAAAAAAAAAATCAGCAGCATGCTGGTATTTTTTGCCTTTAGTTGTTTGGTGTTGGGAAAAAGGAAATGAAGGAGCGTTGATACACCCAGGCATGTGATTTATCATCCCACCAAGATGCTGAAAAGATAAAGTGCAGTGAAAAACGTATTCTGAGGGGCAGCTAAATGAGGAGGGAACACTGAAGGGCTGACCTTTGGGGCAGTTGAAATTTTATTTGCTTATTATCCTAGAGGAAGCTGTGGTAAGTTGGGTTGGTTTTTGGGGTTTTTTTTTGCCAACGGTGGAGCTAGAAAACAAGAAATGTTGACATTTGGGGAGGTGTATCATTTTTGCAGCCTCAACTGCACTGTTTTTCCCTTTGGTTATTTGTGTTGCCCCTCTCCATCTCTCCAGCTCTCCTTTCCCTCCAAGGAGCAGCCACAACCTGCTTATTTGGAGAGTATGAAAACATCACGTGAAGGCCCTTGGGAACAGCAAGTGTGCCTCCTTAAGAGGTGAATTGTACTTTAGGGACTAAGTTATCACTTCTGCTAAGAGCATGTTAAAAATGGGCATTGAAGAGTTGGAACTCTGAAGATTTTTATCTTTAAGGTCCAGAGATAACCAAGTAAACAGAATAACTCTACTTCACCTTGGCATGTCATTTATGTACTGGTTTCCTGTTGATACACGTGTGCATATGATTCTTATTGCCGTAGAAGGTAAAACTGAAATTTGCTTTCCATGCCACCTGTTGTTTTTGGGGTTATTTTTCTCTTGAAATAGAATTCTTGTTAGACCTGAATTCTGTGCTTCAGCTTGCCATAATCATAAAGCCCATAGGATTTGTGTTCCAACAGGCTCATGGGGAGCAATTTCACTTTACAAAATCAGCTTTTAATTACCTAAAATTTGCTACAGGAAATTACTTTATGTTTTTTTGGCCTTTTTTAAAATGCTTTCCTCTTTAAAAGAAATTGACTGTGGAAGGGAAAGTCCAGATTTAAAAAGCTGAAGTTTGGTTGTGATGTTTGGAGGAAGGGGTGGAAAGAGAGAGGCTCCTGCAGTACAAAGTCTGGGATTGTGTGTGCACAGCTCCTCTGTGTATTTGCAGAAGAAGTGGCAGGACATTTTTGTTTTCTTTGTCTCAGTTCCTGGATTTTACAAGTTAGTTTGTCTCTTTTTCTCCCTAGACAGCAGCCGACCAGAGATGAGATTTTCATGCTGCATTGGGACAGGTTCTGATGATGTTTTCTGTGTTGTTTCTTGTTAGTGCAGCAAATTTTTCCTTGTGTTGTGACAAAAAGCTGTGCTAATGACAATACACCATAGCTCTCCTCACTGCAGATGGCTCAAAGGTTAATTCCGACTGTTAAAGTAATGGACACATCCAGAGAAAGCTTCCAGCCACAGGATGTTTTGTAACTGGCATCTCACTGTTCAATTTGTCTCTCCAAACTGAGTCTTGCTGATTCTTTTTTTTTCAGAGCACCACATGTCCATAAATACAACTTCGTAGGTAGGGCCCACAGTCAGGGTGAACAAGACAGAAAATCTTGCTGTGACTGTCAAAAGATGCCTTGAGAGGGTGTATCATAGTCAAAGCAACAAAGAAAAAAGAGTTAAAAAAAGAGGAAAAAAAAAAGAGGAGGGGAGAGAAGAAAAGATGGAGAGAAATGTTCTATTTCGCTTCCCCTGAGCAAACATGTAATTTCCATGATTTCTTTTTAATGACTCTCTTCTGAAACTGGTAGGTCCTGATTTATGAAAAGCTGTAAAGGATCAGGTGGAACCCTGCAGGACGTCGTTTACAGCTGCACGGACTGCAGCCCGTCTAATTTGTCTGCTAAAGTGTGAGCTCATGGCGCACATCACCCAGACCATAAATTTCGTGTTCAGCCCTTCTGTCTAGGGGCTGGGTCAGGGGGAGAAAACCTGCCAGGGTGTGCAGATGCTCTGCAAGCCCAGCTTTCCCCTGGTGCACACGAGGAGACATCACAGACTCATCGCGGCGAGGCGAATTCCTGCTCATTGATAAACAGTCCAGATGTCCTCTCTGAGGAGGAAAGTAACTAATTTTTGTTTGGAATCCTGCAAGAAGAAAAATGATACTTTACAGTGCTGGTTACTCTGAGGTCACTCGAATTAAAAATTAGGTCATATTTTTTGTCATGATGATACTTTGATCCAAGTAATAAACATAAAGGCTCTTTTGGGCCATTCTAATTCCTAATCCTAGAGACCTGTTCTATTTCAACTTGTTTATACTTTTTTTTCATCGGTGATTCTTGAGTCAGACCTTGTTTTATTAGACTTAAGTTAAAAAGGCGTATTAGGCTGGGGAAAAAAAATAATCCGTGCTTTATCACTAAGAACACTTCATAAATACTCTTAATTAATATCTTGGGATTCTGGACACTATACCCAGAAAACTATAAATAAAAACCATTGGCTCTTCATGGGACAAACAGCAGTCAGTGAAATTCAGGCCTTACGGCTGCTGATTAAAATTATCTTGGGCCTGATTTCAAACTGAGCCTTTAACTGGAGGGCATTTAAAGCTGGGTATGATGTAGGTGTCTAAGTTGGTGTTTTGAGGACAGAGCAGGTTTCTGGTGTCTTCTGTTGCTTTTCTTTCCATGGATGGCTGTTCCTAGCATGTGAGGTCCAGAGTTGGTGGCAGTGATCACAGTCATTTGCAGCAGCTCCTGGTCCTGGCTGGGCTCTGGGGGGAAGGTAGCCAGGCAAAAGCTGCCCCATCAGGGACATCACAGCTCTGGGACCTGGGGAAAACTGTGTTTTGGAGTTAAGATTTCCAACCATCCAATTAGCTCTTTAATTATGTCCTGCATTCCCAGAAGGGAAACGAATATTATATTAACTTTCTGAGCCTGAAAGAAATCAACTGATTGATAACAATCGGGGAAACATCAGAAGTAAAAGGAGCTGGTTAATGTGTGACCAATACCAAAAATCATTGTTCTTTTCTTCAAAAGTGAAAGGTAAAAGTCTTGATGTAACTAATGTTACTTCTGTGACTGATGTGGTATCTTCCGATTCCAGGGCAAGTCAGGTGTACTGCAAGGATGTGCTGCTGTAGTGCTGCTGAACTTGATGGAATTTCGGACTTACTGGAATTGAGAAGGATTTGGGTTTTCTAGGCTTCTTATGAGGTTAAAATATTAGATATTTAGATCCGTGGTTCTCTTGGTGCCTTTAAAATCTCCTCCTATTTATGTTTGTTCCAGTGCTCAGAGATGACTTGGGTATGGAGTGAAGAGAGTGTTTTACAACCCAGATCAGTTCTCCGGTTCCAGTAGCTGTCACCTACTTGTTACACTGTGTAATCACTGCCTTTAAATTATGCTGTCAGTCCGGCCACCCCTCATTTTCACTGCTTTCAGTGACAAAAGTCACTTCAAATGGGTTCAGCAGCAGCAGTCAGACTCCTGTGCAGGTTACTAGAGGGAAAAAGAATTATGGGGCAGAAAATGGACTGTGAAGTCGCAGAGATAACTGCTTTGAAAATTCTCTAGTTCAGTCTCCAGTGTAGCACAGCTAAGCACATGCTTGGCTTTAAGCCTGCAATAAAACAATAAAAATAAGGTACTTCACTTATTGTTGAGGCTTCTAACTTAGTAGCAACATTTAGGGCTTGTCAGCGGGCCACAATATTCTGAACATTTGATGTGACCAAACTCTACCAACACACTCAACTTGGAGCCTGGAGCATGCATGGTTCGTGTGATGTTTGGGAGTGGGTGAATCCCATAAATACAATCTTATTTAGGTTTGTTAATGCTTTGCACATTAAACTTCGAGGTAACAATACACTTTGTGAATGCTGCAGTGACTTCAACACGGGCATGGGAAGCTGCTGCTCTTCAGCAGGATGATTACACAGCATTTGTCAGAGCTGCCAGCATCAGCCCCCATGGTGGCCTCAGCATTCGAGAGCTCCCACAGACAAACAGCAAAGCCACATCCAGCCTGGATGCTCCTGCCACTGCTAAGTTTAGATACAAAATAAATCTGTTTCTACCCCCGTTCCCTAAATTTCATTGCATTCTTCTTTTGTTTCAGGCCATCAAATCTCCTCCTGGACCAAAGCAACATTGACATTTCAGCCTTCCGCACCACGGGTGATTGGCTCAATGGTTTCCGGACAGGGCAGTGCAAGGACATTTTCACGGGTGTGGAGTACAGCTCCTGTGACACAATAGCCAAGATTTCCACAGAGTAAGTTGGAATCTGCTGTGGATTTTCATCACAGGTGCAAGTTCAGACGTAAGCATAAAGGTAGCACTTTCACGTGGCGTTTCCAGATCTTAGCTAAAATTTTCTTACATTTAAAGAGACAAATGGGAATTATTTGTTGTAGTTGAAATACCCGTGAAGGAGATCTATGTATGGTGACTGTGTTAAGGCCATGGTCCCACAGCTTGTTCTCACTAAGTACAAGGAAATTCCCTGTTTATTCCAATGCAGTAGCAGCATGCATCATCTGGTACGCTAGCATCACTTTCTTCCACCGAAGTTTCTCTGTTGATCATTTATAGTCTGTATTTTATGTGGGAGTTTCTCTACAGCTGGCACATTGCCAATCTTTCCCTTTATTGCCCATTCCCATATTCCACCAAACCAGGTGAGGGTGCAAACTCTTTGTAGCCGTTTTCCTCCTACATGCTAATAATTACTCGGGGGCTGAACTCCCTCCTGCTATGCTTGGAAGTGAGCGAATGGCAAGTTTATTACCTTTTAAATGCAATCCATCTTTGTTCTAGTGACAAGTAAGAGTGGGATAAATGTTCTTTCTGCACCTGAAAAGGCATCAAGTACCGTTAAAAATGTAATGCCAAAGGAAATCATAATTCCCAGTTGGGCTGGCTGGATACCCGACAAGTTATGGAGAAGTATTCAGCAGCTGTGCTACCAACAATTAAACACATCAGTGCCACTAATTAGTGTATTATTGCATCTCTAAAAAGGGTGCTAATGGCTTTTTGTAACAATTACCCTTTGGGGACAGTGTAGAAATCCTCTAGGAATGCCCAATTTCCTGTGAGCCACTGGTTAATTAGCCCTTCACAGGTGTTAAGCCACCTCTTGTTGCCGCAAGGAACAATGAGACTGGAGATCCTGGACAAACGAGGTGAAAACCAGGGGAGACACTGGAAGCTTGGCCATGGAGTCCTTCACCTCAGTGTTGATAGCAGAGTTCAGAGGGCCGTTCAGAGGGCAGAGATTTGTCAGCACTGCCCAGGAAAAGCCATCAGATTGATAAGGGATGGAGGTGTTAGAGAGGCTCAGCCGATCCAGCAGTGACCCCCTTGCCCCAAAAGCCCAGTGCTGTATCACTAGAGAACAGTTTCATTGCCTTTTCTTCCAGGTAGGCAAACAAAACGAGGCTAAATGAGTTTTCACTCTGGTTTTTGCAGCCCCCTTGTGTTTTCAGACAGTGGCTCTCAGTGGTTTTTGCACCAGGGCTTGTGTTTCAGCAGTATCCCTGTACCTGGAGGCTCCTGCAGTGCAGCAGTGTGAGATGGGCAGCAAGTTCATTGCTGTTTGCTGAGATCCGTGCTGTGAAACTCGATGTCCTCCCTCACATGTCTTCTTTGCTTTCCAGTGACATGAAGAAAGTTGGTGTTACAGTGGTGGGCCCGCAAAAGAAGATTGTCAGCAGTATCAAAGCTCTAGAAACTCATACAAAGAACAGCCCTGTTCCTGTGTAAGGTACCAAAATGATGTTGCTCAGGAGAGGAAAAAAAAAAAAGGAGAAAAGTTGCATCACAGGTCAAAAGTGATGGCTGATAAACGGCAGAATTTAAAGGAGTTCTTTGCAACAGCTTTGGAAACGTAATGGTTGAGATTTCAAACCCACAAGACACTCAACTATTGAGTATAAATGCCTTAAAAATAGGAGCAAACTCGTTTTCTATCTGTTAATCCTAAAGGGTGGGTGCTCTTGACTGACTGTTAATGCAGATAGTAAATTTCAAAAGAAAAAAAAAAAAAGTGAAAAATCCTTCCAAGTAAGAACCAGTGTTACTAAAACCTAGAGCCATTCGAATATTAAGTGACTGAATAACAGAAAAAAAAAAACATGGACATAAAAGCTGTGTATTTGATCTATACAGCAAACAAGAAGAAAGAAAGACTTGCAGTATTTTTATACAGAAGAGATCTGTAACAGGTATTTTATTTCTTTAAAAGCAAGGAAAAATAGAGGACTATACCTCACAACCTGTCTGGCCATATTTACTATAATGTCATTGTAACATGCTATTTCAACTTCAGGAAGGAACACACAAATAAAGTTTGTAGTGACTTTGAGTTAGCTGACAAAAGATTTTCACCATTATGTTAGCTTCCCTAACTGTATTCATTTAAACAGAAACAAGTCTTAATTTTTAAAAGGCTTATTTATTTTCTTGGTTTGGTTTTTTGGGGGGGGTTTTTTGTTTGGGCTTTTGGTTTTTTTTTCCATTATTGTTTATATTTATGCTTAAATACCTTAACCTGGCTGTATTATTGCCAAGTGCCAAATGTTATCAAAACTTCATCGGTTCAACCTGAGAAATTGACTGAGGGTTAGCTACTAGATTATTTTACACTCAGAGCATCATGCATGAAATACAGAAGGAAGGAAAGGTGCTCTTTTTTTCAGCGCTGACACTATGAAAAGCATATGGACTTGTTGAGATTTCTTCCATTTGCTGTGATGGGTGTTTTGAACCAGGCTGGGGTTTTGACAGTGGTGTGTGCATTGATCTTTAGATCAGTATCTGCCCCGAACAGCTCATCCCATTTCCTTCCCCAAAGCTGCTTTCCTGTCACAATAAGGACCCCTATTCTTGGATGGTGTTCAGGTGAGAGATCGGCCAAGAAAACCTTAAAAAGGGCCAGGGTTGTTGCATCCTGCTTTAACTGATGATGCTTTTTGAGTTCCCTAGGAAGTGGGCCCTGTTTAAAAGGATGACTTAAGCTGTGAAGTGGGGCTTTGGTGTGGAAGTTTACACGTGCCTGAGCTAGAAACGCCCTGAACAGGCACTGCCATGCTGTAGAGGACCTGAATTTTTGGCACAGCTTCTGCGGGTACCTGTTCCTTGAAAGAAAGCAGAAGGCAACCCAAGCCTAGGGGAGCATTCACATCTCCCAGTGGAAAAAGGAGACTGGAAGGTGGATTTTGATGGCTCTCCCCCATTTTTAGCATCTTCCAAAGAGCTTCCCAACTCCTAAGTTGTTGCTCTGGAGCACATCAGTTCCAGTTCTGAGCAGACACGCCCCTTTGCTCTGAAAATGAGTGGTTTAACGCACAGTGTGAGCCACTTCTTCTGCTTCTTAACGCTCTAGATGTGATGCCAGGCACACAGACAGCAGGCCTTGGTCACCAGGGGAAACTGTTCTGTTTCCCAACCTGCCGTTCTGGAATCTAGACCTGATTCTGATGAATCTCTAAAAGTCCAGGACTGTGTGAGAGGCAGATGAATAAATGGCACATCGTGTTTGCCCTGTGCGTGCAAAACCAGGTAACCAGCTGTGCTTTCTTCTCTTGGCTTGGATGTTGAAGCTCCTTGGTATATAAGTAAGGAAAGAATCAGTTTCTAGGGTTTGGGGGCCTGAAATCGTTCTCCATGAGTTCTGGACTTAAAAAATGTCCAGGTACAACATTTTTCACACATTGCTAAACAGAAGCAGAATTAGAGGCTTTTTCCTGGGTGCTGGTAGTGAGCATGCTGTAAAGGACTGGATTTGAAACACACTCACAGCATAATAATTAGTAATTCTTTCTGAAAGAAAAGTGAATGGGTTTTAAAGTTGAAATTTAAAAAAAAAGAAAAGAAAAATGGGAGAAAGTTAAAATAAAGCACTTAAGATGTAAAGAACACTTGTCCTTATCTGCCCCAATCTATCATGAAATGCAGCATGCTGGATAGAAAAGCTGTGGTTTGTGTTGCTTATTTCCTCCAGAATCTTTCTCTTCTTAGGGTTGAGATTCCTCTAAATCAGGCACTCTTAGTGAATTTAAGCCACCAAAATCCAATGGCAAGCATTGTCTGTGTGGGGACAGCTTTTTGTGACATTTCTCCTCAGCTTCATTCTGCTGCTGGAGAGTGGGGGCGAGGGGCTGGGGTGGGGGGCTGACCTCTGGGAAATGCTTCTGGAAACACAGACCCAGTTCTTCGAGTTTTAGACACTTGAAAACTTCGCACCAACCACCCTCGATTTCCTCCTGCCCTGTGTCCTGTCGTGTTCCTTGCCCGCTGTTTAGGCACGCTCAGCATAGAAGATTCAGTCTCACTGGGAAGAAAAAGCAGCTCGGTTTTGCTTTTCTTTGCTGTTAGGAGTAGAGAGTTTTTAAAACCCGTTCGGTTTTCTCTCCCTGTCAGAAGTTGATTTGTACTGTAAGTGGCCTCTGTTGCAAGCATCCTGTACTCCCTGTCCCCCTGTACATATGTAAACATAGCAGTGTACAATTCTTCAGTGTGGAGTAGAGAAATAGAGGTCGTGTGGCCATCTGCCTGTACAGGTTATGGACATCAAGCAAAATGCAAACTGCTCATGAAATGCCATGCCATGTTATTGGGTTCGTACCTTCCAATATAGGTTCCATTTTATTTATTTCTGTTAACATAATCTAGTTTTTGTGCTGTAACTTAGCATCCAATAAGCAATGTATAGATGTGATTTGATTGGCAATATGTATTTCCTTTAACTTGTATTTCAAAAGCATTACTTACTCATTTAGATTATATATTGTGCAATTGTAGATGGCCTCTTACTAATGTAAAATGATTTGTAGTGGAAACATTTATATTTTTATAATAAACATAATGAAAGTATTTTTTACATACTGAAATACTGAGGTGATTGCTTGGAGGACAAAGTAAATTTATTTGATTAGTGTGATAAAACTGTAATTAAATATGGATAAATTCTGAGTGTTAAAGCATGGGTCTGGAGTGAAAGCTAGATATTACCTATATTATCTATTAAAAGAAACAAGCAGTGCAGGTTTTAACTAAACAGACCAGCATTTGTGCAAAACTGACTTACATCAGTCAAAGACTTTACTTTCTCCATGGATACTGGAAAACATCATCTTCTACAGCCTGCCTATGGGATATCGAGAAAAGCTGTCATTTATTTTAGTTGTGTCAAGTACTTCCAAACTTTTGCTTTCTTTCCTCCCTCACCAGTGGACCTCTTTTCATCTTATTACTATGTTGAATCCAGTCAAAGATGTACTTTTCAACAAAATAAAATAGCCCACCACTTACTGTAACTTCACCCCATGATCATTTCTTGCCTCTGAGTATCTGTGTTAGACAATATTTTGCCCCTGTTTTGTTATGTCCCTGCCATGTTGTTTCTGTGTGCTTCACCCAAGTACAGGGTCTTTGAAAATGCCAACATACACAACTCAGGAATCCTCTTCCTAGAAAAATAGGAATGGTTTTGATGCTTGCCAGTTTCTTGAATTTTACAGGTTCTTTCTGTACCATAACTGATTTTGCATGCTTTTGTATACTACTCTGCTTACTGGTGCAAAACAATGAATGATATACCTGTCCTGGAGTCTGTAAGTTGATAAACTTTATGAATGTGGATGTAGCATACTTTTTTTTGGGGGGGGTGGGCGTTTTGTCTTGGTATCTTCAACAGAAAGGGAAATCACAAAAAAGAGTCACCTGGAGCTGGACTTGTCCTTAAATGGCAACAGCTGGACTGAAAGCCACTTCTTCTTCCTGCCACCAGAATGCTTCATGCTGTAGTGGCTAAATGGTGTCATTTTAGCTTCCAAACAGGGGGGGTTGATGCTGTGCTTGAGCACCAGGGAGGCAGCTCCAGCTCTGATGGGGTGTAATCCACGCAGTGTGGATCCGTTGCAGTGTGCAATGCGAGTAGCTTTCACTTCAGGAATTGTTTCACCCTGACTCGTGTCTGTCCCTTTGGCATCGCTGGTACATTATATTTGCTCTGGATCCCAAAGGGCATAATGGCTATTGGTGTTTTTATTGCTTTTACTGTAAAGTGGTATTAATGCAGCCAGCTCTGGAAGGGCAGCAGGATGCATTCAGTTCAGAGCAGCAGGACAAGGAACTGCCTGGCAGCCCCCACCACCACAGAATCCCAGAACATGCTGATTTGGAAGACACCCATCAGGATCCTTGAGTCTGGAGAGGTAAATTGCTGATGATCAGTTCCATAAATTCAATATATCTGTCGGGGTTTTTTAGTGCAGCCCAAGTGGTGGTTTTCCACTGTGCATTTCTTCTCAAGGATGATGCCCAGACCCAGCTATCTGTACCATTAAAAGGCCAAG
The DNA here is from genome assembly GCA_013398855.1 of Mohoua ochrocephala. Taxonomy (NCBI): domain Eukaryota; kingdom Metazoa; phylum Chordata; class Aves; order Passeriformes; family Acanthizidae; genus Mohoua; species Mohoua ochrocephala. The sequence continues at coordinate 110,016 of VZTA01011367.1, read as the reverse complement.
CAGTGCCAAGTAAAATCAGACCAATACTTCTGCTGTCTCACATGTGCCACTCCTGTTAATTCATAAGGATAGCCAGACTACTGACTTCCTTTCATTTTCTGAGCTGCTCTAATTCCTCAGATCCTTTCCGAACTATCACTGCTTGGTCAGTAATTCCCCATTTAATAGGTGTGCACTCAGTTCCTTTTTCAGGCCTTGGTCCAATTCTTTGGGCTTTCTTAAAGAATTTTACTTTCCCCATTTAAAAATATTTATCCTAGAGATATTTCTCTCAGCTTTGATTCATTCCCACATACAAACAGGCACGTGGTCTTCATCCAGGTTACTCACGCAAAGGTGAACAGCACAAAACACAAAAAACAGCTTTCTCTTGGCTTCCTCAGTATCCTTTTCAGGTGGCCAGAGAACCTCTGATAAATGAAGAGTACTCAGTACATGGGATTTTTCAGCTCACTCTGCTTTCACATTAAAATGATTTCATAATAGCCCATATTTCCCCAGTTAGCTCATAAGAATGTCATGGGGGACACCACCAGAAGTCTTAGTAAAGACAAGATAAATCACATCCACTCCTTTTTAGATTATCCTGTCACAGAAATAAATTAGATGAGTTTGACAGGATTTGTTTATTCTTGACAAATCCGAGCTGGTTTCTTAAGACCTTGTAATCCTCCAGCTGCTTAGAAATGTATTGTGTGAGATATTTGTGTGTATATGTATATGTATCTCTTTCTGGGTGTTTGAGGTTAGCATACCTGCTCTGGAATTGCCTGGCTCTGCTTTTCTCCTCTTTTTAAAGCTCAGGATGATCTTTGTTCCTCTCCAATTGCCTGGGCTCCAGGACTTCTCCAAGAGAATAGCCAGTCCCTTGTTGCTATCATAAATCCCACAGACTGCAAACCTGAATGCATCAGTCACTTGGACTCCTGGGATTCCTAATTGTGAAACAGAAATAAAATGCACGCAGACAAATATTTTAGTGCATGACCAGGTTCTGCTTTGAATTTTTGTCATCAAGCAACAATTAAGAGTCATCATTCAGGGAGCATTTGGTTAGAAAACTTCATTATTTGCTTTTAATTAGATTCAGCAACTAAGGTTCATCACTGCTGTATCCCTTTGAAGGTAGTTGAGGTGTGGGTTCATTAGAAATCTTTCAGTTCACTCTATTGCATTCCACGTAAGGGGAGAAATATCCTGGGTCTCCACTCCCCTTTTGTCCAGTATTCTCAGAAAGCTCAATTTTTTAGTTTCTTCAGTAAAGTGAGTATTTACTCACCATGCATTTGTAATTAATACTGAGTTTAGCTTCCAGCCCTTTAAGAAGTGTATGTTTGCAAGAGAGTCTGAAATAACCAGAGCTTTTTATTCCTCATATTTGGGGATTTAGGGAAGCAGGCTTTTGGCTCCTTCTCCTACCTCAAGGCCTGTGAGGACAGAGAAAACGAGCATTTAGTCTCGCTGTGTTCATGAGAGCATAGAGTAAAACATTTTCTTTTAAGGCACTGAGATGAAATGAAGCCAGTAAAAAAACATATAAATGCTAAAACTTATTTGTTTAAATGAAAAAAAAAATTAAAATGAAGGTCTGGTAGTTTTGCACCATAGTCTGACCAGGGATTCAAATAAGCATCTCTGATGTCAATTTTCCTGTCGTTCCCCCTCCCCACCCAGTAGGAAATAGTCCTTGGGTATAGTTTACATTTTATTTGAAGCATTTTATTTTCACAGAGTGCTTCGCTCCTTTCACTTTCATTACTCTCAGAGCTCGTGCAGATCAGCAGAGGCTAAAATTAGGCTCGCACCACAGAAGTTTTGTGTCGCAGAGCCCCTTCCTCCTGCAGGCTTTCCCTGGTACCTGCTGTCCCCTGCTGTCCCCACCAAGCATCGTCCTGACCCCTCCTCCCTCTGCTGGCAACAGGGGCTCCCCGTCCGCTGTGTCTTACAGCCCAGCCCACCAGAAAACCCAAAAATAAGGATGGGAGATGACTTGAGGAGATATTTTAGAGTCAAAGCAAGTTTCAGTAGCCGCACTATGAATTGCTGGCCTCGCTGCACTTTCTGTGCCCTGCAAGTTTAACTGTGCAAATCCCACCATTTAGATTTGCCTGGGATTTTTTTCCCCCATAAATCACATTCGGTGCAGGCGTTTTGTCCCCATCTTTTCTGAATTATCTAGGTGGCTTTTTGCAGATCCAGCTGGAAATGTGCTGGCAGGTTTTTGACCACTGCTAAAACGTGCAGCTTCCCCTCAGGCTGGCTGTCAGCTGATCACCAGTAATGATTCCCATTTTTAGTGTGCCCCTTTCAAGTCACATCACCTTTTATTATTTAGCCATTTTTAATCTCTTTCTTTCGCTCTCATAAAGGTTTTTGGGGGGCTTTAGTTGAGGACTAAGTCACAATTGTATATACTTTAAAAAAAAAAAATTGCCTCATTAACTGAGTTAATACTTGCCTAATTGTAATAGCAAAGCAATAAAATTTAATCCCTACAACAATGTGATGCTGTAACTTCCTTTCCTCTCACTGATGGAGCACTGGGCTACCTGCCAAGAACGTCAAATGAAAATGGGAAACAATATGAACAAATAAAATCTGTTTCTGAGATTTAGATACAGTTTTCTTGAGTTTTTTTCTTGGTTTTGGTTTGGGGTTTTTCTTTTAATATTCTGTTATTACTTGATTCAATTTTTTACTTTCTGTTCTCGACTTCTCTTGTTGTGCATGTGGGTTTGTGGAGGCAGAAGAGTTGGCCCACAGAGAAATTATTTTTCTGCCCCTTTTTACCTCTTCCTCATATATAAGCAGTCCTCTTCATGTAAGGTTCTACAGGGTTCTTGTGAAAAAACAGGTGTATCAGATACCACCAAAAATCTGTACGGGAACACCTCCCCAGCATGCACTATGTAAATAACCGTAATTAAGCTAATGAAATAATTAGATTCCTTTAGATTCCTTCAAACAAATAAGATCCCATTGCAGTAAACCTCTGTCCCTGGCACCAGCCAGCCGTCAGAATTCTAATGCAGCTTTATCGACCTCCTGCTGCAAGGTAAGAGATCCCATCAGGAGAAGAACAGAAGGAAGACACTGAAGCTGAAGAAGTCAGAGACATTTGCTACTCTTAACCTCCAAAACTAAGTGCATTCTTCCTCCCTTCTTTTGTAATTTCTATTCAATATATCCTCTGCAGAACCATAACTGGCTAAGATAAGCATTTCGACTGAAAAAAAAAGTTATTTAATAGCACCCCCACACTAAGCAGCTCCTCCATGCTTAAGATGATGTTGGCTGATGGGGATCCAGCTCTGGAGTGTGTAGAGCAGGCTCCATAATCTCAACATGTGTTTTGAGGCATAATGTGTATAAACATTATGAACACAAGCAGCTCTTTGGCCTGTTCTCTCTGGCTGCCACAACACCTACTGCTGTTTGGGTTTTAAGCACTCTCAGTCTGAATTGCACTCGGGGCAAAGCTGAGAAAACATCTGATTGTGTGTATCTAGCCTGTTTCTAACCACGCACAGCACCAAAAGAGCCCTTTCCCCCAGTCTGTCGGCTTCAATGTTTTCACTGGGATCTGTTAGGTGCCCTTTTTACAGGAACCTCTTTCACAGGATTTCTTCCCAAGCCCAAATCTTTACCTTTAGTACAGGTAATCACTGGCTGTTAAATGGCCTCCGAATGAGGCCTTGCAATGATTTTGGCTATGGCCTTTTGTTGCTAAGTGCCTGCTAGAAGAGTGCTAAAATTACAGATTAAATAATTTGCTGCTCTCAACAGCGAGTTCCCATGGGTCATGGTAGATAGTGCTCCTTGAGAGGACAGAACAAACGTTTTCCATCTTGTGGGAAACCAGTGGAACAACCAACTTGGATGTTTTTCTCCTAATCCTTTGGAATTTACAATCTGAAATTTAGATCACACACTCTTTTCATCCTCGTCCTTGGTGTCCGTGCAGAATCCGGCTCAAACAGGCGCAGAGCCAAATGAACCAATGGTCAAAAATGTCTCAGTGGCTTCCCAAAAGGGAAACTTTCAAACTTCTCTGCTACTATTCTATCATTTTATCAACAGGACTTCTTTCTCCACGTAACCATTCTTGTCACGCTGTCAAACATACTGAGTTTGCCGTGACAGGTCTGGCTGTGTGTAGTTACTGTGATACTGAAACTATAAAACTTTTAAAAGATTCTTGAAATATATTTTAAATATTTAACAATTAAAAGTTTTATGGGCTTGGATCACCAGATATATGAAATCTACCTGATGTTTTAGGCTGAATGTTAGCCCTGTATCTTGAGGGAGAGGTTGCCACTACTGTACAGAGAAAAACTATATCTTCCAGTACAAAGGAATCTGAAAAAGCTCAGAAGGGTTGTCAGAAATTTCACCTATAGTTTGTGGAAAGCTGATTAATTTTCCAGTGGGAGAGTGAGAGAAGAAAAAAAAGATCTGGTTTAGTCCCTGAAATACCAAGCTCAGTATCGGAGGCAGGAGCAGAGGACTCAGGGGAAGCATTCCTGTTTCCTTCATTTAGCCTTAGCAGGGTTTGGACACAGGGCTAAAGTTACCCCTCTCTCCAGAGATGCTGTGCAGGGGCTTGGATGTGGAATGGGAGCAGTGCATTATAAATCTCTTTGCAGAACATAAGAGTGTAAGATTCCTGGAAGGAAAATACATCGGCTCTTGTGTCGTTTAAGGGTTGTGGCATTTCCAACCCCTCAATAATTGCCTGGCTCTTTGCATTTGTGAGAAAGCAGAATGAGATGCCTTAAAAGGGGGTTCTGCGTATTGTAAAAGTCCAACTGCAACTCGGCGAAACACCCCTGAGACTTATTGCTACCATTAGAAGCTTAGAGTAATGTGCACATATTTTTCTTTTTAGGCCATGCACACTTTATCCAACCCTCAGAGGTAAAAGAAAAAAAAAGAAAAGAAAAGAAAAGAATAAAGAAAAAACGTTCTGTTAAGTATGGGGTGGGTTTTTTTTCTTTGCTTTGATCTTGCCACCACATCCCTGGCATCACACCCTGTGGTGCCACAGACCCTGGGGATCTCCTGAAGGCCACGATTTCTCTGTGGGGCTGTGATTTCCAGCACTGCTTCTCAGCTGCAGAAGGGTCCGAAGCAGCGGCTGTGGGGGGAGGCAGCAAGGGAGGGGATTCCATTCAGGCTGGAGACCCCAAAATTCAGCTCTAGGCTTCCCTGTGGGATACCAGCACCTGGCACAGCCACTGCCCAGCCCTTGCTGGGGCACTGCTAGTTTTGGCAAGGCTAAATGGTGGATGGTGGTGGAATACTTCGTTAAGGAAAATGCTCATCATTTGAATCTCGTTACATTTCATTCTCTGTATCTGTTGTGCCTCAGCAACGGGGGAGAGCCAAGGTAGAAGCATGACTTTGTTAAGTGCCTCTTTGGCTTTGGCTTTTGTTGAGTTTGTCATTGCATTTTAGAAGATCTCAGGTCCGCTTTGTAATCTAACAACTGGAAATTTTCTTCTTTCTGCTGTGACTTCTTAATGTGCCTTATACAAACCAGTGGGAATGATTAAATCACAGCAAAGCGGAAAACAAATACAGTGACAGGTGTAGCTGTGGAATAATTCAGAAGTTTTCACTTGGACACTAGCTATGCTCCAAAATCAGCAGCAAAAGCAGGTTTGCAACCTTTGTCAACAAAGTCTTTCAAGACAATAATAGTCTGGCATCTCACAGAAATCATTTGGTATGGCCTGAGGCGGAAAAACCTCTCAGTCTTTTTGGCTTCAGAGTTCATGATTCACCCGGAGTCACACGGCTCTTCCCATCCCTGCACTTGAAAAATCTTTGGCCTAAGAGACAAATCCCGTTTTTCCCGTCTCCCTGGTGTGCCGGGCGCAGAGAGATGACAGCACTTGCTGGCTGTGTCTGAGGCAGACATTAATATTGCTGCAGCCTGCATCAGGGCTGATTCCCACCCAGCGTGGTCCCTCTGCCCCCAGGCTGCTCAGCCCTGCCTGTTTATTGTCACAGAGTCCTGACACACTCCGAGAGCCACCGAGTGAGGGGGAAAACCCAACCTGCCCACGGCTCTCCTGCTGCTCATCACCCCGTGGCTTTTCCCTAGCCCTGCACCTCTCCTCCAGCCTCAGCATTTCGGTAACAAGAGAACAACCTGTGCAATCTGTTCGGTGGGAGAGCAGCTCATACGAGGACAATTTCCTCTTCTCTGTTGTTGAATATAACTTCCCTTGGGTGGGTGGGGATTTTGGCAGCCTGTACAAAGGCTAACAGACTGGAGCAGAAGTTGTAATAGAGCCGTTATGGCTTGACAGCCCTGTTTTGTAATGCGCTGGGGGGTTTTGTTACAAGTCAATTGTAGCTTCGAGAAATTTAAGAGTATGGCATCAGCTTGTATGATTTTTTTTCTTTTTTTTAAATGTTTAATAAATGAAATTGCAGTAGATTTTAACATGGAGATTATGGCTGTAGCAGGCCTAGATGACTTAATAAAAACTAAAATCAATCAAACAACTTGATTTTGTTGGCGAGTTTTTGCTCTGCAAGTGGAAATAAATGTTTTTGCAACCCTGATAATTTCTATCTCATTTCTTCAAGCAGTGCCAAAACAGTGGGTTTACACTGTTTGCTCAGTGTTTGGGGGTTTTTTTGCTAAATTTGTGTTTAAAGGACACTGTTAAAGATCATTTAATGTAACCTTTGTCACTACAGTGTCTATCAATGATGACCAAAAGCTTGAAGGAGTCCTGTGGCTTGAGAAAAGACTTCACCTCCCCTCTCACTGTAACCTTTCTTTTTTCTTGAATTAACTAAGGGACATGATAATGGCAATTAAAGCTGCAGATCACTGACTCCATGTGGTCACAATAGAGCTTATTTTTATTGTAAGATAATGATTCACAGTGAGGGAAGATTAAGGGATAAGATTTTGAACAAAAAGATACAAGGACGGGTCCCTGTTTGCTTTTATTGGGAGCATGCTGTTGAATTAAATTACATAAATTATATAAAACTATCTGGTGTTTACTCCTTGGCAGAGCAATGGGACGTAATCAATGGCCTATAATTGGAGGAATATTTGGTTTGCCTCCACTCTCAGCCCTTCCCTGGGCTGAAAGATCCCATCCTTCAAAACCAGGTAGTTACAAAACCCATAATAATCTCATTTTAGTGCTGCATGTTGAGCTCTGTACCTTGCTGTGCTCCCACAGGATTTAGCTCAGTCCCCAAGCCTGGCTTAGTCCATATGTGCTCATAGGATTTCTGAAATTTGCATTCAAAAATTTCTCATTTAAAAAAAAAAAAAAAGAAAAAAGAAAGAAACCAAGAAAGTGTTTCATTTCAATTATCCTGTTTTGAAAAAAACAGGAACTCAGAGCAGAATTTAATGATAATTTAGACATCACAACAGCAAAACGAGGAGTTAAAAATAAACTGTGTGTTTGTTTGGCGGGTTTTTTTTGCCTCAGGTAGAAACAGGACCTCTTTAGTAGATACAGCCTTATAAAATATGTTCTACTCTTGCTGGCAGTACTCATATTCCTTTTCTTAGGATATGATTTTTAGCCACCATTTTAGATAACCTGTTGAAGCAGCTGTTCAAAGCACGTGAAAATTGGAGGTGGTGGCACCTCCAAGGCCTGAAAGCTGCTGTCCAGACAAGTTAAACTGGAAGGAGGGCACGTGTGCTGGGGCTGGGGCTGGAGGAAAGATGCCAAGCAGGACCCAGAGCACAGCAGGATGCACAGCTGGAGGGCACAACTCCCCCACCAAGGGTGCTGCTAAAGCCAAAGGGAGGTGAAATCCCGTCCTCTTATCTTTTTTCCCATTCTTAAATGAATGATTACATCTAGCTGTGGATTCCGCAGCATTACCCCTGGAGGATTTTTTTGGACAATCCTGATTCTCAAGGCTTTGGGTGTTTTCTGGTCCACGGAGCATAAAATCCTGAGGAGGCCAGAAAAAAACCAGGATTTACAACCCTGCTGGAGACTTGGAAAGACCCTCTGGGATGCCTGCCCCCACACAGGACTCCCAGAAGCCCAAAAGAGGAGAGTCTGCGTATCCATGCCCACCTGCCAAGAAATGGGAAATTTCTAGGCTCAAGCCAGATGTGTAGCTGGAGTTTCTATGACTTCCTGTGCTCTCTCAAATCCGTGGCTTTCTGCTCTGAGACAGTCCACAAGGCAGAAAAACTCAGCTCAGGACATCTGTGGGCTTAATAGCTGCTTATTGGGTTGCTTTGGGGATAAATATTTTTAGATTTTTCGTAGAATGTTGGAATTTCCACAAATGAGAAAGTGTTCTCTCAATGCCAGCAGTCCTGAGCAGTGCAGGTGCAGCCAGTGGAGAACTGACATTTTTAAAGAACTTTTCAATAGGTCAGCCGAGAAGCCCAACAAAACCAATCCATTTTCCTGGGTGGGCATCTTAGGGAGAATTTTGTTCTCTCCTGGATGAAGTGTGCAGGGAAACATCGGTCTTGTTAAAGCCTCTGGCTGGACAGAAGGGCATGAAGGCTCTTGTGTCACCTGTGCAAGCTTCGATGTCGTGCCCTGACCCTTTTCTTTTTCTCCAAACAGGGAATTTCATGAGCTACAAAAATTATAAAGCCTATCCAGAGGCAAAACATTTCTCACGTAGCCTTGAGCTCCTTTGCTCCTCAGGAGTTTTCTGACAAAGGGGCCGTGAATCCTTTGCAGCACGGTAGCCCTCGGGTGTAGAGTGGCCTCTGAGAGGTGGGCAGAAACCCACCAGAAACACCATCTGCAGCATGCTCAGTGGCTCTCTGAAGGTGTTGTAAAGCCCCGATTTTGGATCTCCATGGTCTGGATTGCACTCCAGTTCTACCTGAGCTGCAGTTTCTCAGGGACAATCAGCATCCTGTTTGTTATCTGCGAGGGGCTGGGGCACTGCAACGCCCTTCAGGACACTTCACAGCAACAGGGATGGTGAAACCATGAGCTTCTATTTATTAACTGAGTGATACCACATGTGGAGTCACTGGATGTTTACAAAACTGCCTGGGTGGGTTGATCAAACGAGCGGGGCCTTTTCTTTGGTTTAATTCCTGTTAACTGATGAGAGTGAAAAAAAAAACCCCAACAAATCAAATCAAAACTAACTGGGCTGCAGCCAAACAAAAAAAGGAAAATGGAAGATGATCAAGTTGTATTGTGCTTGTGTCTCAGTTTTTTGAGGCTTAAATCAGAAGATGCCTGTCCCCTTTCTTGCTGTTCCAAGCCTGGAAGGAGCACTGCCTTGCAGCCTGGCACAGCTGGAGCCCCGTGTCCCCTCGAGATGCCTAATGACTTGCAGATTTATTCCAAGGCAGTTAAGGGATTTACCTCCTTCCAGAAACTGCTGAGGAAATGATCATCTGATACAGAAGAAGTGGTTTAATGTAATGACATGCAAGAGAGAAATATGTCATATCCTCAGGGGCCCAAAATACGTCTCCCAGTCATCCAGATGGATATTCCCTGGAGCAGGATGTGCTCTTGTCCTGGACCCTGTGCTCATCAGGGAGCAACACTGGAGACCCAAGCAACCAGAAACTTGTCCTACTGTCACAGGAACCTCTGTTTGTTGTAGGAACTTAGCATTTGACCTGTGCAGCTTCGACCTTTTCCTTTTAGCATCCACTTATCTTTAGGGGAAACTGCGTAGATGAGTTTTTAAATGGGATCAGTAGCAACTACCTGCACCTGCATCCATCTGCAGTGAGTTAATAAAGAGAGCTTGCATTTAGATATAAAAGTGTGTATTTTCCCATGCTGTAACTCGATTGTCTTCCACAGAGTTCCACAAGGGACAGATTTGGATAAAAGTAAATCCAATCCAAACTTTTACTCAGGGCAAAACTTATGTTGGGATTAATAGTCTGCTCTGGCGTTCTGTCCTGCAGAATCAATTAAAAACAGTTATAAAGGAAAAAACAAACCACCCCTGGGGTTAGTGCACCTATTTTTTTATGGCCTTTTATCACGTATAGTCCTCAGCACCTGTCTAAAATGCTGTGTAATCTGCAGAGAGCTTCTTTGCTTGGGTGTAAATGGAGGTTCCCCTGTCACAGCTGTGCATACTTAAAGCAGTGCTTAAAGCAACACAGGGCAAGTGTGTCTGGTTCTTTCTGATGACCAAGCACACCAGGACTTCTTGAGGGCTGCTCTCTGCTGGCTGGCAAAAGGTAAACTAACCCCTGATATTGTCATTTTTGGCACTTCCAAAGTTGATGTGAATGTGGAGCTGTCTTGTGTTGGATGGTATGGGTTTGTTTGTAGGCTATCACAGGTTAAAATGTGGCTGGAAAGAGTTTTATGTGGCAGCTGAGAGGGGGTTCCTGGCATGGCTGCTCTGCTGCAGGTGAACTGCAAGGCCCTGAGATAGGGAAGGAACCTCTTTCCATGGAAAACCCCTTTTTGTGGGTGCCTGGCCTTGTTACCTTGGGATGCTGCATGGACTGGGAGCTCTGCTATGCCTTGGGGTGACGCAGAGGATTCTTTGTGGCTTGAGAAGTGGAAGTTGCTGGACTGAAACCAGGAATGGTGGTAGCCTTGGTTTGTATCCCTGCCCAGTTTGTCCCTGCCCAGCTGGACAGATGTGCCTTAAGATGGATGCTTGGCTCTGCTCTACCACTGCAGTAACCCAGTGGTTCCTGCTTTTATGAAATACACTATAAACCATAAGCGTTTCAGGTATGATGGTATGAGTGCCTTTAAAAAAATGATAAAACTCCCTGTGACATTAATTATGTGCGTGGTGGAAATAGAGCTGCCTTCCTTCCTTCAATTCCAGGCTTCCTCCTACCACCCTTTCCCAGGCAGGTAGGTCCTGGGCTAACTTACCATAAAGATGTTTCCTAAATTAAAGATGAGAGGGAGGGAAATAATTTTATGCTTAGGGACAAGTTAGGTTTTAGAGGCATCTAAAAGACTAAACTCAGCTTGGAGAGCGACAGTCTCAGCCAATTTTGCACCCTTTGAGCTGTAAATCTTTTGCTGAAACAGGAATTTCCCTTTATGAGTTGATACAGATTGATTTATTTTTATTTTATTTTGGTTTTTGATTCGAGTTTAGGGAAAGGAGGTGACTGTAGTGGAAAGGCAGTGACATCCATTGTTCCTGTAAAGCAGTGCTTTGCCTAAACCAGCCTTGTGAGCGGGGAGCGTTGTCTGGTTTGTGCTCTGCGTGTGTGTCAGAGCTGCGGATGCCAGACACGGCGATAAGTAAAGAGATCACCCGGTTAATTATCCTGGCAGACAGAGGAGCAGCTCCGCGTTGCTCAGACACAGGAGGCATTCTTTGTGGAGGGCGTGTGGGATAATCGCGCCGCTGCTGTCGCGGGCTCTCGGAGGATCGCTTTCCTTGCGTGCAGGAGGCGCTAATGCTGCCTCTTGTCAGGACACTGAAATGTGAATTACATTCCAGGCCCAAAACTCAACCTCCCACCTTGACAAATTGGCTGTGAGCTGAACATGATTTGAACCACTCCAGCGCGGCTTCGCTCGGCGTCACCCCTCGGTGCCCTATTAATAGGACGTGTTAGCATCAGACAGCTTGGCAAAAGGGTAAATATTGCAGAGCACATGGCCAGACTGTCTCCTTGATGGTAAATAGATGGTGAATAATTGAATAATGCTATAATAGTGAGGAGGATCTGCCTAACATAAGGCACAAATTATGCTTCTCTCTCTCCCTGCCCCAGCTCAAATGTTTCAGAATCCTTTTTCTTTGCCATAATTGGACATAATCAGTAACACAGTCAGCGACTAAAGGCTGTCTGGTATCAATTTCCATATTCAGCAACCACAACATCTAGATTTTGAAAGAGTTAATGTTCTCTATTAGTTGATTAGTTCAGTTAATTTGTTGTGTCCCGTGGTGATTGTAAAGTAAATACAAAAGGGAACTCTGTTTCAAATGTCTTCCTGCAGCTCTGTGTGTGTTATGTACGTGTGACACATGCACATGTGTATATCTGCAAGTTCTAGCTGCTTGGAGGTGTTGGGAAACTGCAGTTTTCCCTGGCTTCAGAGGAAGCTTCTGGCTCAGCATCTCCTAAAGAAAAGCTGTCCAAGAATATTTCCTCTGGTCCAAAGAGAAAGACTTGTTCCGTGGAGCAATTCAGAGAGAGAAATGCGTGTGGCTTAGAAGAATTTATTTCAGTTTTACTTCTAGACATAGCCTGTAAGTCTTGCCACCTTTTCCAATGGAATTTCTTTGGGCGGGACTCCTCTTCTTCAGGACTGTGACCTTGTGATTAATTAATGAGCTTAATATAGATCTTCCTTCCCCTTCTCCCCAGAGAATGCCTACGCATTTCTGCTACTGCAGGGGCAAAAGTGACTTCTTTTAAGTGTAGACCACAGATAGACAATTAGATATTTTCTTGTGACCTAGTGGATTAGTTCTGGATTTCTGAAGTAGTTCTTTATGTCCATCCATGAAAGGCTTTCATAAAGTAGTTCTTTATGTCTGTGCTTGCCACTGCACAAATGCTTTTGTTGCCTTTAACAAACTGCAGATGCTGAAAACAGCAGAGAGCTTTTGCAGTTGCAGACTCCATGGACGTGGCAGGTAGGAAGGCATCCTGTTGACAAACAGCTTCTTACAGTAAAATTTGATTTTTCTGAGGAGTCAGACGGAGCTAGAGAGAGAACCTGTTGGCTTTGTATCATGGAGATCCCCATGCCAGCAGTTCTGCATCTTCAGAGCAAGCCGAAACCCTCTGGCGGTGGGGTTGCTTGGATATTTGTGCTCCAGGACTGTTTGCTTCCTCCTCTGTCCTGGTAGAAGCAACTTCCATTGGCTTCTACATTAATCTTTATTCTTGAAAACAGGCAGAGATGGCATTTTCTACCCTGTGATGAGGCTCATGATGATGGGCCCAAGTGCAGAAGGTGTTTTCAGCTCGGTGGGGAACAGCAGCTTGTAACAGTGCCATGATTAAAGTGTCAGGTTACTGCTCTTTTGTATTATATGCAGACTGCAAAAGATTAATGCAGGGTGATTTATCTTCTGTTGGATTCGCTTGACAGTGAATGAGACTGTAACCAATTTGCCTGGAGCAGGGGAGCTCAGAATAAACCCGAAGTAGGTTTAGGGGAATGGCTTTCCAGGGGGATGGACTGGACAGCCCTCTGTGCCCTTCCTTGTCTTGGGGAAGTCACTTATGGAAACCTGGAGCATTATGCGGTCACTCTTACTTTTGAACCTTACTGTTCTGAAGCTTCAAATCACCTTTTCCACAGGGTTGTCTCAGAGCAGCAGGTCCCAGACCAGACTTCAGCTTGCCCACACTTCTGCAACTCCCCCGTTTCCTGCACTTTTTATCACTGAAAGCTTTCTGAATGAAAAACCTCTTGTTTTGCTTTCTGTTTGTGTGGTTTTTTGGTTCTTGGGCAAAAATCTGCCTTTAATCCTGTGAGGTGTGGAGTGTCATGGAATTTTGTTCCTTCTGGGCACTTGCAATCTCTAGCAGTGCTGGGGGGAACATCCTAAACCTCTCTGGCGAGCAGATTGTGAGCGCTGCCGTCCGCCTGCTGCGCCTATTTTGTACTCCTGGTTGTTAAATAGGGATGTGCAAACGCAGCTGCTGAGTGGGGAAGTGCTGCTGATTGGCAACAGCATTAGCCAAAGGTCAGCGCTAATTACTCTGCCTCGTTTGCATGAGAAGCTTTGAAAGGTAGAGAAGGAAGTGTCTGTGGCATTTTCTGCCAACAAATTACTTGGCTGACAGGAGGATGTCAGTGCTCATCAGTGCTGATACACTGCAAGTTGGTACTTGTGCAATTAGGCAGGGTAGAAATATTGCCTCAGAGAGTTAACTTTCTGGGAGTAATTACTGTAGGTGTCAACACACGCCCATGGAAAGGAAGAGGATGCATTTACTAAATATGAGAATCCAGATTATGAATGATTAGTCAGTTGTTTAAGATGATCACCTCTGTCTCCAGCCCATCCTTTCTTCCTCTTGTTTTCGCATGTTTTACTGCTAATTACACCAGAGAGGGAGAGGGGGACCACGTCTACACTAATTAGGCTCTGCTGATCAGAGTTTTGACTGTTTCTCATCTAATTGAACCTTGTGAGCTTTAGTGTGAAAGATTAAGGCATTTTTTAAGCCCTGCTGTGGAGACATACCCTGCAGTTCTGGTAAAGAACTGAGCAGAGCTGAGGTTGAAGCAACTGAAAGAGTAACACAAGGGAGGTCTGGAGGACCTAAAGGAAAATCTGACTTTTGGAAGAAACCTGAATGCAGGAGGCCCTTAATTAACAAGACCAGTGGCTTTGAATGATTTGGGTTCTGCATGTCAATTTTCCATTACCAGAATTTCAGTGGGGGCAAGGAAACTGGGCAGTGGAAACAAAATCCCTTAGGAGTGTCTGTTGATTACCTAAAGGTAAAGTCAATCAGGACCAATTTTAGGATGTAAAAACATTACTTCAGATGAAAGCTTTTATTCAATGGCATTGGTAGAATGATGAGGCTTGGCTCCAGCAATTAAAATATTGCCAGAGATATGTCCTAGAACATGCCAGATCTGGTCTATGTCTGTGTCACCTCTGTGAATCTGTGACTCTGGGAAACACTGCTGAGCCTTTGCTATTGGAGAGCCAGCATTTCCTTTGGTGTGAATTGGGCAAATTCAGTTACTTAAATCTATATGCTCTTTTTATTTTCCCTGAATAAGTCAAAGTAGAAAATAGCACTAGCTCCCTGAATTTGCCAGCTGAGCTGACATATTTTTTCCAGCCTTGTCCCTCGCTTTTCTCTGTTATTGTTACATATTTAAACTAGCTGCACAGGGCTTCAACCAGCCTGCCTACCTACTTATTGAGTTACAGAGGCTTAAAGTTCTGCAGGAGCCAAGTGCCCAAGCTCTGTTGCCACGGAGTGACAGACGAGCGCAAGTCCTTTACGCTCCTTTGAACTTCACCACCTTCGTGCTCGTCCTGCGCACAGGATATGAACACCGAGTCTGAAACACACACCAAAAACCCTCTCTCGGAGCGAAGCGGTGGCTGTAGCCTCGCATAAATCAGGGCTTTGACTCACCCTTTGCATAACAGAAAAATACTCGGAGATAAAGGGCTGCGTGTCGTCCTGTGAGACAGAACAATTTATCACGCCTTGGGATCCTGTGTGTGGCCAAAGGCAATGCTCAGTGGAGCAGGGTGATAAAAACGACTCCTGCTCTCCTCCTGTGGCACCTGTGTGCCCATGGATTGGGATTGCTCTGTGGATTTTTACCCCCTCTTTCTGGGTGTGAGGGGGCAAGTGTGGCATCTCCTCCAGAAGTGTTTTGGGGTCCTGCTCTGGCAGCACGTGAGAAGGGTTTGCTGCACCCGAGGCCCTGCACCTTTTTTCTGGCACAGCAGCAGCACTGTCCCATCTCCCCAAGCCAAAAAGAAGCAAAGGTACACCACTTGCTTCCTTGCAGGAAGTCTCAAAGCTGATTTAAATCCTATTTCAATGCCTGAATAAACCCTCTTCTGAGAGGAGCGAGACAAAAGTTGCTGTCCCCCCTGCATGTCATCCTTTGCTTGGTTGCATAAACTTTGTTGAATGTTTTGTTTCATAGTTATGGTTATAAAATACTACTCGTGTTTAGAAATTGAATTCATCTAGCATTTGAATTGTAGAGCAATGAGGTGATCTGAATGGTTAATTCAAAGTAAAAAAATCATCAGATGGGAGAGGGTGAATAATGGGAGTCTTGAGATTAAGCTTGGAGCTGGGTCAGAAGTAGGAGAGCACAGTTATTATCACCAGACTGCGATGATAAACTGTGAGTAAATAAAATGTCAGAAATAGGAGGCTGAGGACAAGTCTTGAAAGGAGCCACTAGGGTTAGACAGGAGTACCTTGATAGAGTTAAGGAACTTTGCACCCATAGTTTACATAGCATTTTTGACTTTGACTGTGCTAAGGCTTGCTAAAGACTTCCAAAAATCCCCTGTTTAGGCTTTTATGTTTGGTTTTCTGGTAAACATAAAGGTGAAAGAGAGAAATTTACAGCAAGAGATAATTTCCAGATGGAAAACCTTCCTAGCTCAACCTCCTGAGAGGTCCGCGAGGTTTTAGTTCAAGTCCCTTCGTAAACTAAAAGGTGCTGCTTATGGTATGCTTATTTTCATATTTGATTAGTAAGCACACTAAAAACGTAGTAAAGAGCAGGACTCTGCAGGGAGGCCATTTCTCTCCACGCCGTGCTATCATTTGTCACTCAGTGCTGTTAAATTAAAAGCAGCATGGCTGCAGCTCAGCTATTACCTAAAGGCACTTAAAAGCCAGCAGTTTCAATTTTAAAATGTTTCACATTTCTGTGAGTCTCAGTAACACATCTTCATCCATGACTGCTCAGCTTTTTATTGACTCCGAATGAAAGAGAAATGTGAAACCATTTCTGCTGTGTGCCTTGAAGTGGTCCCAGGAAAAGAAAATGTGCCAGAGTGTCAGGTTTAGGTCTGGTTTTGGGGGGTTTTGGGGTTTTAAGTTTTTCCTTTCTTTTTCTTTGGAGTAGAAGTGGGGATGTAGCAGTGCATGGAGTACCCAGGGAACTGTTCCCTGGTGGAAGTGTGGTGCTGGAAGCAGCCTGAAGTGTCTGCTACAGCTGCTTGTAATGTCATGAAACCATTTTGATTTCCTTCCTTCTGTGGGTGCAGTGATACTTTTAAATACCTGCATTAGTAAAATTAGGGTGCTGGTGGGGACAAAACAACTTCATTAAAGGGAGATCTACAGAAAGCTGATATCACTCTTTATCCTGCCTTTTCTATTTTTCAGGTTATGTAATAAATCTCAGTTAATTCTAAACAGTAATAGCTGATGGGGTCCGTGGGTGGGAGGTTGTCTGCCCAAAACCTTGGTTGCCTGTGTTTAATGAGGGCTAGAGAGGGGAAAAAGGATGAAAATCCTGCCGGGTTCCCTTTTCCTATTCTTCCAGATGTCCTTAGTCTCTCACGGCTCCCACTGAACAACCACAACAACCAACAGGATAATTCTTTATTGAGCAGAAACAATTGCATTTGCAATGCCTCATGGCATAGACTATTTTAATGTGCCACAATGAAGTTTACGAAGAGTTCATTGCACTGGCAGTTGAGATGACACAATGAGGAAATATTTGATATTTGTATATTTAGGGACAGAAAGCAATTTGCAGACACATGACTTAAAAGAGCTTGGATTCCTGGGCAAGGAGATCTCCCCGAGTTTCACACTTCCACTGACGGGGAGACCTCACAAGGGAAACAATTTTCATAAATTATCAAGTCCCGAAATATTTTAATACCGACAGACATAAAACTGAGCTGAGGGGAGAATAATCCATCTGGCCTTCAGATGATTGTGCAGTGATGCATAACTTTTCTATTAAGAGCAAATAAACCTTCAAGGTAAGGGATACTGGCAGTGCTTTTGCCGTGAGCAATACTTTTGGAACCAGGGAAAGTAGAAAGAGGATAAAATCTCCGTCATAGTTTGATAGAAAGAGTTGTTCAGCCCAATCTCCTGATATAAGACTTCAATTTTTTTTTCCTGGCGTGTCTTCTATGAGAACAAGAAAGATGATTTAAAGAAACCCCCAAGAACTCCTATTAAAGCAATCACCTGGGGATGGATGTGAATTACTTTGTTTATTTAAATAGCAGTAAAGGAGTGCCTGAGAGCTGCTGCTACATTCAACTTAGAGACCTTGCAGGTTTGCTCTGTGAAGAAAAATTCTTTGCTGTTTCTCGTGTGCTTTGCTCTCTTGAAAGATGATCCAGCTGATCCCTGAATCTGGCCCCTGGTTGGCTGCAGTGAGAACTGATCCTGGAGAAATACCTGGGGACAGCAAAGGTCTTTAGGAATTTAGGCAGAAGGCTAAACCCAAGGTTTAGATCTCCTCTTGCCAGGAATACGTGTCTGAAGGAGGCTGTTGCCATTCTGTACCACTGATTTTATCCTTACTAAAATATTGGGAGAACAGCATCCATCCTGACAGGGAAAGGGGAGCTTGAGGGTAACTTCACAATTCAGCAAATGCAAACTGATCAGAAACAAACATTAATGTTAGGCATTGAATTATGAATTAACCATGTGCTGGAGAAAAGGCCTATCGAGATGCTGGAGCTGTGCTCACTGAGAGCAGGCACCTGGTAGCTGAACTGCTGGAAGACACATTTGGAAACTCCTTTGATTCATTTGAGCTGTGTCGGTATCCTCTCATTAGCTGCAGAGCTCCCAGCCTGCTGCGAGGGTTTCTGCAGGATTGTGGCATCTTCTGGAGTTAATCTTGGCTTTCTGGTGGTGCTGGCTGCCCAGCCTGGAGCCACTCCTTCAGACAGAAAGCTAGAAATACCGATTGTAAAAATGCCAATTTGTATTTGAATGTGGAAGAAAGCTTAATATAATTTAGAAACTGGTTCAGCCTAACTTTAGACACCTTATAGCTACACTACTCTCACTTATAGAAGAACTTGTGCATTGTAAAATAGTAAAAATGAATTTTTTTTTTTTATTGAAGGCTAGTTTAGTTTTATATGGGTTTAGGTTTTTTTGATTGGTTGTTTGTGCTGGGGGTTTTTGTTTGGTTGGGTTTTTTTTGTTTTTTTTTGGTTTTTTTTGAGAAAGTGAAATGGGATATGGAAACAAATTAGTGAAACAAAACTTGGGACAATAAAAGGGCTGCTTGGCCCTCCTTGCCACGAAAGAGATCTCCTCACCACAGCCCCAGGAGTTCTAACCTGAGAGCAGAGCCTCTCTAAGGTGACAAAGGCACTGAATTTCCTTTAAAACAGGCATTGCATGGTCCAAAGTGTGTGTGTTTGAGGGAGGGGGAGCAGTGAGGACCCCTGCTTTGAGGGAGAATTCATGTTGTTTTCACAAACCACTGGGCTGACAAATTTGAAATGGTTGCAGTGATTCCTGAATTGTCTTTAAATTGGGATTTAATGTCACTGTGCTCAAAACAAACAGCTTCCTTTTTTTTTCTTTTTCTTTTGTTTTCCCCAACCTCAGAGATTGATTTCCTGCATGTTTTTTGTATCAGCTCGAGCTGTTGTGCTTTTGGCTTCACTGCCCCTGAGGCTGCAGAAATCTCTCTCACTGTCGGGAGCACGAAGCCCTGAGTACTGTGGTGGGTTAGAGTTGCCTCTGCTGCCCCAGACTTTGTGATAAAACAGGAAAAACCATTAAAAACAACCCTAAACCCACTCCAAAAACAAACCCTCATGGAAAATTCTCTCCTTTTGTGAGTAGTGCTATACATACGCTTTCTCTAAATCAACATACGAGTTGTTCAGAAGCCCAAGTTAGTTGAGGGTTGATGAGAGCTGTGGAAGGAGCCTCGGTAAGCCACGTTCTGCTTGCTCACATCACCTTCCTCACAAGGAAACCACCTGAAAAGTCCTTCTTGGTGCTTCTTCCTTCTGAGAAATTTATTTTTGCTGACCTGTGCTCTACTGTATCATTCAGGCTAAAGCTATGCCAGTCACTAGTGATTTTAAAGTGTATTCAAGCCTCTAATTATCTGAAAAAAGGAGATATTTAGCTCATTATCCCGCTTTAAAATTCTCATGGAATGGCACTGGTGCTGTTGTGATACATTCCATATTGAAGAGAAAAAGGAAAGTGAATTTCTGAGACGTGAAAAATGTCACATCCTGTCACCCTGTGCAGGGCAAGAATCTGATGTTAACACATCTTCGATGGGCAAACCAAAGGGAAAAAAATTCTTTTGGCTGCCCTGCAGTGACACGAGTGCTTTTACATCCTTTTAGCTTGATGGTGTTAAACCCTACAATACTCAGGAAAAAACCCCAAAACCCAATAAAACCCCAAAAAACCATAGAAAACCCAGCCCCAAACCGCATCAGTAAAAATAATTATTAGTGAAATTCCATATAAATATATATATGTACTCTGAGAACATGGATAGGGAGCCTTAATTAAATTTCCTACTAAAAACTTGTGCCCTTGCAATTACTTCAAATACCTGTATTCCATTTTTAAAATTTCTTCCAAGGCCTATTAGGGCAATGTCTTTAAAACAGGCACATTGCAACTTAAAACTGCTTTTTTATATACTGGGGAGGGACAAAAGAGACATAGAGAGAGATAATCCAGCTGTTACAAAAGCAGGTGTGGTGGGAATGCATGTGTCTAATCCTAGAGGAGAGCAGGTCTTCTGTGATGCTTTGGCTTTTGGAGAAACGGAACTAAAGCCCAAATGGCAACATTTTGAGTTACGTGATGAAAAACACACAGCAGAGATTAAGAATAGTGAATATTTATGACATTGATGCCCTCAGTATAGCTCCAGGCAGTTATTAAATAGCAGATCTTCTTTCTCAAAGTAAAAAAAAATGGATTTTTTTTTTCATCTGTGTGATAATACCGTAAGTAATGGATTTTAGCCTACACAACGTCAGTGTTTAATGCAATATTTTCATTAGGTTTATTGAAATGTGCTTGTGTCCTGTGTGTGACTGACAGCATTTGGTGAGATAAACAAAGAGATCTCACATTGTCACGTCCCCACATCACGTTCAGGTGGGGATGCTGGAAGAGCCTGAATAATGAGACCCAACATCCAGAGGCCCCAATGCAGCTCGAAAGGATATTGGAGCAACCTATGAATTTTGTGTCCTGTTGATGTGCAGTCACACTTCAGTTCTTTGGGAACAGAGTGGGAACTGTTTCAATTCTCTGCAAAGCCAAAACCAACAGAGACGTTTATGAAATCATATAATACATCTACAGTGACTTCCTCCAGGCGTCGGTTTGGTGTCACTCATCTGGAAAAGGTGATGCCAGCATTCAGTCTTTCCCATGCACGAGGTCTTGATCCAAATGCTGGGAAGCAGGAGTTGCATTGACTGAAGCAGGAGCCTCCGTGACCAAACCAGTCAGCTATCAGCAATCTCTTCCTGATGAGTTCACAATCACTTTAATTGAGCATTTTTAGAGACATGTGTTCGATAAATATGGAACTTTCTAAAAGAAACGAGCTTTTTGATCAGGTTGCAGATCAGCAGAATGCAAATATGAGCCCTGAAAGAGCAGCATTTAAACATTTCAGTTTTGAAGGATGATAGTATGTAAGTGCCCTCCCTGAAGATTTTTTTTCTTTTTTTTGCCCCATGATTAATTCTCTTGCGTGTTCTTTAATCTGTTGCCATGTGCAGCAAAAAGACAAATTGTGTTTACATTACCTTGGTCCTTCCCTTCATTTCCAAAACAACTGCTTTTATGCACTTCATGCAGCTCGAATCAGGCCTAATTACCAAGCCCTACATCTGCTTTCAATCTGTGGGCTAGCACACAAGGTTGCTCTTGTTTTGAGGCTTGCACAGTGGTTTCACTTGTTTGTTTATGTTTTGCTTTAGAAATTTATATCTATAAACATCCACAAGGACAGCAACATCCTAATATTTGACATCCATCATGCAACAGCGAGGGAGGATTTCTACTCGGGTGCTTTGCTGTCTCCTCAGGACAGGCACAATGCTCTAGACTAACCAAGCTCACTGAAGCCATATTGGGGCTTGTTACTATCCTCTGTTTGTTCCATTTCCATCAGCTGTCTGTGGTTAACAAGCTTCTTAAAGACTTTAATAAAAGCTTCCATCTCCACTGTTTGGGTTGGTTCTCTCCGTGATGAGAAAAGCTTTGCTGAAATAAAAGGTACCATGTGAAGGCCACAGGGAGGAAAGAGATCCATTCTGCTTTGTGTTGCATTCATCTCAATTTTCCTTGAAATGGTCGTTCATGAAACAGTAGAAAGCTGGTTCTGGAGACTTCGATATTAAATTTTAGAGGAGATGGATGGCAGAATTAGCTTTAAAAGGAAACAATTACTTAGAAGGTCAGTCTTGCTACAAGCAACAGCATGTGGGTCCACAATAAGTTCACTTTGTGCATGAACACGAATATAAAATTTGTTTAATGGAAAACCAGGATTATGTGATATACTTCGTATAGCAGGCGGTGGCGGGGGAAGCCCAGGAAAACACCGAAAATAAGAACCAATGAAATCTCAAATTTCACGTATGAACCAGACCACAATATGGAACTGCTGTTGATTTTTGATAAACTATTTTCTTTGCTGGGGCACCAAAAACGATGTGGGATGAATTTGGGTTGAAGTACTTGTCTCCTACACGCAGAGGAGAAAGGAGCAAGCAGTAAGCCCAAGGTGAGACTTCTGCCATGAAATGCTGTGAGCTTTTCATGTGCTGCCCATATCCAGACCAGTCGTATGCCTAGTGAAATATGTACACCTAGCATCCAGGTGCACTCTCAAACTCTAAATGAGCCACCAGTTATTTGTCAAATGTTCTAATATTTTTTTTCCTCTTCATCCTTGAAGGTGTGAAGTCTTTTAGGGCATTTGAATGTTGGGCTTGATCTCATTTGATTCTTTGATGTATTTGTGACCAACAGTGCCGGTATTCTTCCACCTTAATGAGCCATTTGTGGGGCTTTTTTTAAATGCATATAATTATTGATATTATTATTAGTACAGAGCGCTTCTGCTATAGACTAGATCTCCTGTATCAGTTTTATGTGGTGAGGTAGCTTTCACTATGCAAGAAGACTGAATAAATTTGAGAAGGCTCTTTTGCTCCATTCAAATTACTCTCTGTCTTAACATCACATTCTTCATTTCCTTCATTTCCTCAATGACTTAATAAGTACTTAAATTAAACAAGAAAGGCGTTCTAACGCAGAGGTGAGGAAATCCAGAGTTAAAGATGCTACTCTGCTCTTAATTCACCCGGCGGTGCATAGGCACTCTATTAAGAAAGCCACAGAACAGCAGGTGAGCTTTTATCTCCTGTTTCTGCAATGTCTATACCATATGTGCTGCACAGGTCGCTGCATATGCTGTGTATGATCACCCACTGCTCCGGACCCCTGCTGCACCAGGCTACAGCCAGGTGATGTAAGAGGATGAGGAATGACTGCCTGATTAATATATTCCTGTTTTGCTTGATGATCTCTCTGCTCACAGCGCATTCTTTCAGTGGAATGGGACCTAAAACTTTCTTTCCCCCACCCCCTCTGTTCTTTCACTCCTTAACTTGAGTAATGTGCGGAACCTCTTGTTGTGGTCTTCAGCTTATTAGAAACAGAGGCCCTTTCCTCAAGCCATAAAAGCTTGGGAGCCTTTTTTGGTTTCCCAAATTACTCTTGTGACTGAACAAATGAGTCCTGGGGTGTGCCAGCTTTCATGTACAGAATGCCCCTGCAGTGACATGGACAGGGAATGTCCAGAGCTGCCTCACTTCTCCTCTTACCAAGTGCCACAGCATTTTACACTTCTGGGTGAAGCTGATGCTTTCCATGCAACACCTTCTGTAAGTTCTCACACACCCAATGCTTAGTAGTTGATTAATGTAGTCCATTCTGAGGGAGCTTGACAGGATATAGGGCCTTAATCTTCAATAATGCTTTCCTTACACCCTTATTTAGACCCCAATAATTTTATGGGAGACTGATCGAGCCTGATTCTCCAGCCTTGACTCCCCACGAGTCTGGACCAGTCAGGAACAGCTGACCGAGTGTGTTCTCTCCCCTGCTGCTCCATCCCCAAGGCTGTAAAATGCCACGAGGCACACGAGGGAAGGCTGACTCCCTGCTGCGTGCAGGGGACCAGCAAAGCTGTTAAGCATCTGTGGTACTCCGTGGTGCTCATTCCTAAGTCCCTGGCTATATTCTGAGACAGCAAAGGAAAAGAGGAGAGAGGAGGGTGAAGTCAGAGTAATTCCTCTGCCTGCACACTTTGGGAGCTGGCTGTGAAATCTGTGTGGACACACTGCAAACTGCAGCTCCCCTCGTTCTGGAAATGCACTGATCAAAGGGACTCTGTCAGTATCTGATTAAGAGCCATGTAAGAGCACTGAAGACATTTCCTTCTGGCTAACAGCTCTGATTACAGGGGGCTCCTGCAGTGAATTTCCCTGCTAGCAGACAGCCTTGTCTCCAGGCTCCACCTGACGCTATAGGGTTTCTCAATGCCATGGCTTCCTGTTGTTGAAGGCTACTATTCATTCACAGCTTGTAAATCAGTGGCTTGTAAATCAGTGGATGAAAAAACTACTGTTAGAGAAATGTTCCTCAGCAAATTCCTCTCCCTCCCCCAGATATTTGTTTTCCCAGGGCGTATAGACCATGATCATGGAAAAATATTTTAAAATTCAACATCTGTAACTAATGATAGAGGTGGAAATGAAGGACCATACCTTCTTCATTACCTAGGAAATTTGCTGTAACTACTTTAATATGATTTTTATTTTTTTTTTTAATTTAGGATTGAGTTTATTTTGTAGCAGAGCCAAATTAACATTTTTATTGCTAACAAGCAATAGCCTCTCATCTTTACAGTAACCTTCAGAACGGCTGAATGTAAGCAAGAAGCAGAGGAGAGGTTTGGGGTTCTTAGGGCTGATTTTCCTGCAAAAATGATTGAAACAGTGTTAAGCAGCTCTACCCTGATGAATGCATCCAGGTGAACACCAGCAGCTGCTACTACTGCAAAGAGCATAATACATCCAGTGAGGATCTCTCGCAGG
Source organism: Mohoua ochrocephala (assembly GCA_013398855.1). Taxonomy (NCBI): domain Eukaryota; kingdom Metazoa; phylum Chordata; class Aves; order Passeriformes; family Acanthizidae; genus Mohoua; species Mohoua ochrocephala. The sequence goes on along the minus strand of VZTA01011367.1, from coordinate 85,443 downwards.
GGCTGCAGAACTCCAGGAAGCAATGATAATTAGAGCACAACATTTGGTAGCCAAACCTCAAGAAACACACACCCTTAGAAACAGAACAGGCTCGAGCTGAATGACTGCCAGACATGCTGCTTGCCTGGTGTAACACTGAGAAATGTGCTGTGCATGTAATTTTTAGCGTTAGCTCCTTTCTGTGTCAGCAGGCAGAGTTGCCTGCTGGCCTGTGCGGCTCGTGGTGTGCTTGCAGGGATTTTACTGAGGCAGATTCGAAGTGATCTCAGTATTTAATCCCAACTGGCACCTACAAAGCCGAGTTTAGGGCCTCCCTGCCCCTCGGCTCAATGTGCTCCTACCCTTACCTCAACCAAAGCTTCTCCCAAGTGCCTCAGGTGAGGGAACCTGGACCTCTGTGCTGTGCTTACCTCAGGCAAGGTGCAGATGCAATCCTCTGCAGGGCTGGAATAAACTCTGCAGCTGGAACAAACTCCCAGCTTCCCTTTGCTTTTCAGCCAGAGTGGCCTATTCCAGCCACCAAAAAAAAAAAGTAATTTTCAATCTAAGCTCATTTAACACGGACCAGATGGTTCTTTTTGTACTGAGCCCTAGAACAAGGCAATGACTGGAGGAGGGCCATCAGAGAGAGATAGAGAGCGAGCTGCTGCAACCACAGCTCTGAAAGAATCCATGGGATTTTTTAGGGGGAAGATGAGATAAAGATGGCGTAGAGATCTAGTGAAGGAGCTGAGGCAAGAATTGAGGGAGCATATGAAAAGTAGTAAGAGCTGGTGTAAGAAAAGAGAAAAGTTTGCAAAGAAATATAATTTCTCATTCACTGAAAAGCTAAAATATGTGACTTGTTGCACTTTCTAAAGGACAGGATGGTGATGGGGGATAAGGTCTAGAATTCCTGTTCCTGCTGGGTGCCAAGGAGTCCCTTTGTGACATATTTTTCTGCATCAGAATTTTCAAGATTATGCTTTAAAAATGAAATAAAATGGAACCTTCCATGGGAAGCAGAGTGTTTTTAAAAAATAATCTCATTCAGTTGAAATTGCAATGTATGACAGACTACTCGAGTTCTAGAATCCCATATATCCTCAGCTGGATTTGAGTATCAAGTATTTATATTTGTATTAATGACTAGGAGAGTAAACTCATTTTTCTATGAAAGTGGGTGATACAGCAGCCAAAAAACACGTGTAGGGCTGGAGTAGAAAAGTTATGCTCAAGAGATAAAAAGAAAAAAAAAAAAGATTAATTCTGCTTTTATTTTGACTCTAATCATCACATCATTAATTTTGAACTTAAAAACTGCTTGCTGTGTTATTGCTTTTGATGAGGTGGTTAGTTGGTTATGCACGTTATGTTACTTGTTGCCATGAGAAAAATCTGTGAGTGTGCTTTGAAGCAAGAGCTGAGATGCAAGAAAATGTGTTTCCTAAAATGTACTGACAGCTTGCAGAAGAGACTGGGCTAGCAAGAAAACCTCAGCTCTGGAAAGAATAATGTGCTTAATTTCACAGTTCCTGGAAGTGTTGTCTTCGAAAGAACTTTGTCTGTGCACAAGGATATAAGCCATATAGGGAGTGCATAAATCTCTTTGGATTCATGTTCCTAATAAAAACAGGTCAAAGTTATTTTCTTAAGTGAAATCAGAATTGAACTTGACATATAAAATAGTTGCATGAGATTTTTCTGTTCTCTATAACTCCTAATTTTTATGCTCATTTCCATTTCTTGGTTTTAAGGGAGAATAAAGACAGAAATGCCGAAATGTCTTAAATTAAGGGTTGCATTTGCAGTATTTCCATTAGGAAAAAACCTAGAAATCTGGTGGCCTATCCAGTTCTGTGTAACCAGGGGGATATCTCAGCTTCTGGGTCTCCACATATAAAAAAATCCCAGACTTTGAGGTTTTCCAACAACTACAAATCGATGGAATGACTTGTTTTCTAGTTTTCTCTCCTTAGCTTCTCAGAACTTCTGAAAACAGAAGTTACTTTTATTGCTTTTACATTTAGGAGTAAAATTTCCTGAAGCTGGGTATTTAAAAATGCAGTTGTAGATGAGTTAGCCATAAATTCTGTGCAAGGCTGTTCGGATGAGCTCAGACTGCAAGCCCTGTGACACCCGACCCTTCAAAATCTACTTACTCACCCGAAAATGCTGACTTGGAGCCAAGCCCTTTTTCCTGTGTTTTGCTGTCCCAGTGAAATGCTTTGCGCTTCTCAGGAATGCTGCAACTTCTACCTTTTCAAAATTGAACCTCTGGACATAAATTCATGTAGAAGTAATTTATTTCGAAGCCATTTTAATAGGCTTAGGTACTAATTAGTTTCGATTTCTTGATTACTGTCTTTAATCATTTTGTGGCTGGTCACTTGACCCTAATGACTCAATCTTTCTAATTTGATTAGGAAGCTATGGGCACTGCTGGGACGAGTTGCTTGGATATAAACTGTTTCTGGAAGAACCTTTAGCAGAAATGTCAAAAGAATAGCTGCTCAGATCCATCATTTCCCTCTTACCCGTGCTTGATGCTTTCCCAGTTTTGTAACCCACAGCTTGTAGGAGGCATGTTGGGTGCTCCTTCCCTTTTGAGGTTGTCTGGGCATGGCTGGAACTTCATCACTGAGAAGGAGACCTGCCTGTAATTACTGGGCCTGTCCTCGTGATGAAAATTGTCCCTATAAAGGGGCCTTAAAACCATAAGACAAGCTTAACATCAGTGAGCAACTCTGGTATGTCCATTCTGTTCTGAGAGTCATGATGCAAACTTCATTCTGCTCTGTGTGGCTGGGGAAGGATCGAGCATTTAATATTCCCCTGGTTCCTGCTGCATCTCTCTTTTGTGTAAATAGAAGGCATAGAAAAGCCCAGTACGTCACATTTTTTTTGTATCAAGTGAATTGATTTTTTGAGTGTGTTTCCTTCATATTTTTCAGTTTCCTCCTTGTATGTGTGTTTTTTGCTTTTTCATGCCTCTGATTTTGACTCTTTTATTTTTTTTTCTTCAGTCAAACACCAGTTTTTTTATTTGTGTCACATTTCCTTCTCCCTCCTTTCCTGCCCTCTGAAGTCTTCACTGCTTTTAACCAGGGTCTTGTTCAATCATTGCGTTACTCTCTGCTAAAACTTGCATAAGTGGAGCTGATATGTGACGTTAAGGGCAAACAAATCCTGTGATGTATCCCACTTTCCTTTTCTTCTGCTGTTGGAGCTTGGATGTGCAAAGCTTAGAAGGCATTTGCCCCAGAAGATCTTATGCTGACCTTGCAGAAGTTTGATGAACTTAAATGTGTTAGGAAGTGTTTAAATCCAGGCAAAGCTGTGGAATCTAAGCACTTGTTATAGACATAAGGAGTGCTAAAGCCTTAAAGCCTTTCAGAAATTGCTTCTTTTTTTTTTTAATAATATCTCTGGAGTGTGATTGATTAGAGCCTCAATAATCATTTAATAAGTCATTTTGAAGCCTTAAGTGGCTGAAGATTTTTTTCAGGGGTACCAATTGCCTTAATTTTTGTCCAAAATCTCTGTTTAAAGTGTTAGTGAAGAACCTGAAAGCTTCACATGGAGACGTTTGATTTCTTTCCTTTTAGCTGGTGTGGAGGCAGTAATCTCTGAAAGCGGGGTTGAGGAATTATTCCACACTATAACCAAGCTTAACATCTCCCTGGCTTTATAAGGACCGAAGAAGATACAACCGTTAATTGGCTAGTGATCATCGTGGTGTGATAGCCAAGATGAAAATCTGATTATAACTGCAAATTGGTGTTGGGGGTCACCGGGAGGTGTAAAACACATCAAGTGTTTTCTAAGGTGCACAACGATGTTTTGTTGCCTTTTTCCTGGTCTTAAAATTAAGAGCCAGACACGGTTAAAGGGAAAGGGGTTTTTACCTTGGTGTTTATTTAGGATCCTTGGTGCCCCACACCGTCTGAGTGGAGTGCGCCGAAGTGCCCCCCGGAATGCACCCACCCGATAGATCGTGTGTACAACTGATAGGCCTTGCAAATGAGCACATCTATCAAAGATTCCCCAATGAGAGACTCGAATGAATCCCCCCATGCTGAGGAATGTCCCCCCTGGATGGGCCTGTCTCAGTTTCCAGGATGTGTTCTAGAGAGGACCTTGGTGTCTGGGGCTGTCTGACCCTCAGACGCGGCTCCCAGGGTGTTTGGGCTCCTGGCTGAGCGGGACACGGGGGGTGAGACTGAGGGAGTTACAGAGGGGGGGGCTAAAAGCACTGAGGATGTATAAAAGCTGTATAAAAGGCTACATAAAGGGGTATAGAAGGGGTATATAAAAAAAGGCAACTAAATCATCATGGCATCATTTAGGCAAGGGGTGTGTATATGTATCTATTTATCTTTATATTTTTCCCTCTATCTTTTTCTGTCTGGAGCTGAATCAGAAATGGTGATAAGAATGTGAAGAAGAAAATTGATCAGTGTTCATGGAATAGAGTTCAGACCATTGGGGCGCTGGGTTTTAGTTTTGGGTAAATGCAGCACCAAGTGGGACAGACCTTTGGGTCCTGCAGGAAGCTTTAGGAAAAGCTGTCATAGGGAAATATTTGCTAAATAGTTGGTATATGATAAGGGATGTCTCAAAAAATCTCTGCTGTGCACCAAAGAGGAGATTTCTGTGGGGAGAGACACTTACGCTCGCCTGGAATGTGTGAAATATTAATGCCTGATATATAAGGACACCGTAAACGTTGATAAGAATCTATGAAGGCAATAAGTTTTCCTTTTTTATCATATTCTATCTAAAGAAAGAAAAAATATTGTTAGATTGACAACAGTGTTTCCTCTATAACTTCTTCGTGCCCTTTTCAGTGCACAATGCTTATCTCCGCAGTTGCTTGAGCAACAATCTCTTGCGTGCATCACGCAGCGTTCTCCCCTCTCTGAGCCTGCAAGTCCCTGCACAGCAGTATTTGTTCTTCAGGTGCACTTCTTTCACACCACTTCTTCCTGTCCCCAAAGGCTTCTTGGCCTTTTTCTCCTCACCCTTTCCCCTGTATCCCCTCATGAGCTGTATACCTTGCAATAATTGATTGATTTCTTTTTTTTTTTTTTTAAAGTAGGAACAAAACTCTTATTCAACATATTTCTAAGTTTGATTCTTGATGGAGGAGGAGCAGGAATTTCCAGCTACCTATTCCCTACTGAAGTGCCTTTTTTTTTTGGTGTGTGTGTAAATTTAAATGTCATTTATCTGTAGGGGATTACAAGAAATTTATTATGACAGGGCAGCTCCACCTCTAGGGATTAAAAAAAAGATTTTAGGTATTTTCTAGTTGTTGTTTTGTTGGTGGTTTTTTTGCATTACTTACATTTGTTCTGTATTTTATTAATCAGTTGAAGACCTTATAAGGAGACAGAGCAAACCAGTGAAGAAATCAGTAGAGTTAGGTCTTGGGTATGTGAAGTTTCCTGGCTTGTGTGGTTTCTCTCAATTTATTTTGCTTCCTTGTGCATACTAGAATCATCATTTCACAGTCTTTTAAGGTTTCTTTCTGAAAGCAGTATAGAACACCTGCATTTTGTTATAAGAGAAAGGGAGGGAGTGACAAAGCTGAAAAAGACCCTCAGTGTTGGGAGCAATGTGGGTCAGCATCCTCTTTCCACAGAAAGATGGGGCAGCTATTTGTATAAGTTGTTTGGTTTGGTGTTTTTTTTTCCCTGTGTATGCATGTTGTCCATTCTATATTGCCAAATTCAAAATATACCATCAGCCTTGTTTCCGAATGCACTGGTAGCAGTGCTTTCAGTTGTGGTTTGTTTGTTTGACTTGTGGGTGAAACAACAGGGAGCACACAGATGGCATCTAATATTTAGGCAGGAAGAAGTCAGCACCAATGTCACTGAGGAAAGTGTTATAAATAGAAAATGTGTCTGTAGAAGAGCTAATTAATTTACAGTGAAGCCACTAAGCAAGATAACTGGTGCCAAATTCACACAGGAATATTTTAAACTGACATTTTTCTCGGTCTTCAGAATAACTTCCATTCTGCTCCAGCATGAGGGAGTGTAATGAAGCCCAGGGAAGTCTGATGGTGTGTTGCAAGCTTTCTGAATAGGGGTTCTGCCAAGTGAAACTCTGTCTCAGTTGTGCAGCATGTGCTGGCGAGGGAGAAAATATGTTCAGCTATCTCATAACTTTCAGTGGCAGAAAGCATTCCCCCCGCTCTCGGGGAAGTGCAGGGGCGCAGTCCTGGTGAGAAGCTGTGCAGCACACTGTAATTCCTGCAGTGCTGAGGTGGGGCTGCAATCGAGCTAACCAACAACAGCAGATGGGTTTGTTCACTTGTTGGTTGGTTTTGTTTTTTTTTTCCCTTGGCACACTTTAAGACCTGGATTTAACATCTCTGGTTAAATGATACTTCACCTTCCCTGCCACATCTGGCCCTTCCCTTTGGTGCCCTGGGTGCACGTGAATAGCTTGTCTGTTCCCTGTGCCTCGCCTTAAACCTGAGATCTGTGGCATAATTTGGCCCTGGTTTGATAAGACGCAGGCATGAATTCAATCTTCTGTAACTAAACCTCGCCATTTATAAATCTCTTGATGATACTGGGGCTTTAAGCAATTTTTCTTCTCTCTCTGATAGATGAGGCAGAGGCAGGTCTGGTGTGAATGACAACTAAACTGTGAGAATGCTGCACAATACCTTGGGTGAGGTGCTTGGTCAGATTTTTCTTTATATTTAAGTTGAATCAACAGAAATTTCTTTCATTTTGCCAGTGCTCTTCATTTTTATGCAGTTAAGTAATTCTTTTTCATGCTGACTTCAAGTATCCAGCTTTAATATCTAGAATTTTTAAATTCCGTATTTGGCAGTGGGAGGCTCTCAACACTTATTCAAGGTATGGGTTACATGATTTTGGAATATCTGGGGAAACTTTCCAGGGCAATAAATCTCTTTCTGTTGGGAATAAATTCACTTACGGTGTTTTGTTTGGGGTCTTGCAACAATGCAATCTGGCAGCTCTTGAAAAATAGCTGTGTGAAATATACAAATAATGAGACTAAAATACTTGGAAATTAAATCTTCCTAATTTTGACTTCAAGGATGTTTTTATTGTTTAATCTGCATGCTCACCTGACTTCTTCAGCCACTCTAGTGAGCACGGTAAATGCAGTACCAGGTGTGCTGGACAGTCCTCCTCTCTCTTTTAGCACGTGACAAGTTGCTGTCTGTTGGACTTATCTCTGGAATTATCATTCAGGCCTCCTTATGCAATACTCTTGTTCAAATATACATTTTCTCTCATAGTTTTTGGCCTCACTGAAATTTTCCCCCTTCATCCCCCTCCTTTGCGTCTTCCCTCCCTCCAGCTCCAGTTTAAAGCCATATGGACTCCTTCACTCTGAGCACTAACCTTTGATGAATATGCCCTTTATTGCTGCTCACTCCCAGAGTCTGCTAGGAGCAAGACTGATTTTGCAACTGGTTTGTTTCATATCCTAAAATCATCCTGGGTAAGGAAGGATCACAGAAGTTCTGCATCTGAGAGTTGTTTTTCACCCGATGAACGAGTTCAGCAAAGTTAATCTCTTCATAAAGCCCAAACCGTTCCTTGCTAATGAGAGCCATGTGCACATCAAAGAGCACAGGTCTTGGAGAAAATACTTTGATGCTCCAAATACAGAACATCTTCAGGTTAAATGTTCCAGGAGACCCAGGGTGGTGGGAGAAAGTGGAGGTGCACAATGGGAATGGGGTTTTGGGGGCCAGCATCAAAGTTGTGTGTGGGGAGACAGGAGCAGGTGACAGCTCGGGTCATTGTGTAGGGGCTTTGTGCAGAATACAGCCCCAAGTCATCACCAGAGCAAATATCTCCAGAACTCCTGTGAAGTGTATCTTTTCTTGGCTAACACATTGCAATTGGAGGCCAGGAAAAATACCAGGGGCTTGGGGAGTTGTTGAAGAGATGTTTCATGCATAATCGAAGTTTTGAGGTGCTATTAAAGCTGATGTCATCACTTGTGGTGTCACTCGGCTCTATTTCCCATTCAGAGAGTAAAGCAGAAACAAACTTGCCTTCAAAAATTGTTTGGGAGAGTTCAGCCACCTATCTGTGTTTTAGGGGGACAGACCAGGGATGGGGGAAGGATGGAACAGCATCCATTGTGACCGGGAGCATGGGGGAGGAAATCACCACTGCAAGCAGACCATGTGCTGTGGCTGGTGGGGGAACGTGCAGGCTTTTTGTGCATTTCTAACCAAGATTAATTACGTCTGCTCTATTACTCTCTGCAGCATTGCAATGAGCACATGGCTTCACAAGTTCACCATTTGTGCATCTGTGTGTTTACATGAAATGTTTCAGCTTTATTTCTTGCAATAATTATGCTTTCACTTCCAAGGACAGCTCTGACATTTATGTCTGTGTAAAAGGATGTGCTCCAGTTTTCTCTCACTTCTAATAGTTAGACCGGTAGCTAATCCGTGCCAAGTAGTTCCGTGCAAATGGATCACTCTTTTGCTTGTGTCCTTAGCTTTGCACGGGGTGACTTCTGAAGTTCCTGTCCTCACATATCAAAGACTAAAATAACTGTGTGGGTAAAAAGAAAGTATTAGGGCTGAATCCTCAGATATATTAGAATAGAAGATGTACATAGGATTTTAAAGGTGTTTTCCCACTCTTGCAGGCAGTGGGAAGCCGTTAGACCCCTGCACAGATGCTGCTGGTGGTTTTGTTTCTGTGCACTGTCACAGGCTCTGTCCAGCAGACCGGGGTACCAGCACACCACCTGTCTGCCTCAGCTGTGCCTCGTTCTGCAGAGGGGGATGTGGGCCATATGTGCAGTGCTGGCTTTGTTGGACTTCGTTGATCTTGGAGTTGCTTTTGTTTGCTGAAGGGTTGCAATGTGTAGTCAGCCCAGGTCAGGGCATGGCTGATGCTGTGCCTGCAAGTCTCTTCCACTCTCCTCCTCCTCCCTTCCTCCTGCCACGATCAGTGCACTTAAGGGAAAGAGCTCTGTTAACTACGGAGTCTTAACCAGAACCTGCCCTTCTGCCATGTCATAGCTCTTACTTGTAGTTGTGCTGTGTGCATCTGTAGCTTTTTTTAAAATCAATAATCGAGGGGTATTGTTCTCTGCTGATCCCTTGCTGTGTCCCCTCCTGGGCTAGAGACAGTTCAGGTTCCAGAAGCTCCACCTGGAAGCCATCCTGCTGCTGCTGCTTCCCCTGCCTGCCCCGCAGGGAGTGATAGCCTAATAGTTTACATGTGTATTTCAATTATCTCCTCCCTGCTTTCAAGCTCTGTTACCTGCCACGCATCCATCATTGAGCACCGGCAGCTTCGGGTGCAGCATCTAGGCTGCATTAAAGGCCTGCTTGATTGATTCCTTATAAAGATTAAGGTTGCTGACATTTTTTGCCCTAGCTCAGATAGTGTACACTGGCTTTGATTATTCTCTGTTCCACCCCAATATAAATCTGAATCAGTGGAGTTATGCAGATGCGAGGGGAAAATCAGATGTGCTGCCCGGGCCTTTTGATGTCACCGGCTGCCTGCTCTGATCTGCATCTATTGCTGCAGAAGGAAAACAGGAGCTCACCTTGTAAGCAATCACCCCAATTCAATAATTAATCTAAGAGTGCATAATCTATGTCATGGCTGGAATTGTCGTGCCAGGTTTCATCGCTCTGCCTTCATTTGTATCTCCCTGGTAACTGGCTGCGACAGGGGAAACAATCACTGGGCCTGCTTAACCAAAATGCTAAAATGGAAAACACATTAGGCTTCAGGTGCTAAGAGGGTTTCCAGGGTGAGATGGGGAGGAGAAAGGGTGTGGGAGCCTTGAAGCAGTGATGCTCACTTTGACAACATTGATACAAGCAAAGCCCTCCCAAACTCATTCAATTTTGTGTTTTTCTCCCACTACAAATAATGATTTTCTTTTTCTGTCACTGCCCTGTGCTACAGAAGGGCTTTTATTCTGCAGCTGCAAGAAAGCAAAGCATGTTTTCTTGAGCACCTCAGTTCAAACCCAGTGCAGTGCTGGCCCAAATGCTACGCTGACTCTGGATCCCAGGCAGAGTAATTCCATAGGTGTTCTCCCCTTACAAGGTAAAGGAGGTCACCTTGCTTTCCTTTTGTGGCCCACGGAGGATCTTAAGGAGCCAAAGAAGCTGAGGGTTTGAGCCACAGGGAAGCTTGGGCTCTGTACCAATGACACTTTTGTTTTGAGCTCTGGTGTGGCTGTGATGTCTCCTGGGGACTTGCAGAGCTACCTGTGGTTGGGAGGGGTCTAAAATGACCCTGTGGTCTAAAGAGGGACAATACTGTTGAAAGGCTGGGGAGAAAAGGCGAAGCTCTGGTCTAGGACCCAGTATTTCTGGTCCACTCTTTCTGTTGATTCAAATATTTCACTTTTAAATGAAAAAAAGCTAATATCTATATCATGGTGCTTTGGGTTTGGTTTTGGTTTTGTTTTCTTGGGGTTTTTTTGTGGGGGTTTTTTTGTGGTTTTTTTTTCTTAATAAAGTAGTAGCAAGGGACCCACCTGTGTCAAGACCATGACAACTCTGTATGTGCCCAAAGGTATAAACATAAACCTTTATAGGTTTTAAGATAAACCTAGAAAAGGCTGGGGAACTGAAACTCTTGCAACTTGAGCCACATAACTATGAACTTTTAGACCCACGAGTTAAATTTGATTTGTGGGTATTCAGAACATGATTTATTTTGAAACCTGGGTCCTCAGGGTTGGAGGACCTTGTGATACTGTGACTGGTCAGTGAGCAGAGGGAAGTCTGCATCTTTGCTCAGCTCTCCCTTATCACGTACCTTTCTCCTCTGTCTTTTCTGATTCATGTTTCAAACCACAAATCATGCAGAAAGATGCCCTCTGTAGGTTACTTTATACAGTAGTGATTTACTTGCAGATGCTGCCCCAGGTACTTTTCTGTCAGTGTGTCTTAAATCTCATCCCTGTAGGAGCTGCAGGCTTGCAGCTCACCAGTTCCCTGCCATGGGCACGTCTGGGGCTTCTGATTATGAACCTGCATTACCATATTCTGTGTAATAGTTGCTTTTCATTATCTCTTTGCAATTTTCCAGGCCTCTACCCACCAAGAAAATAAAGAAAAAAATCAGGTCTTCATAAATTGTGAATAAGCCCCTGTCACTTGTGATCCATTGGTTTGTAGAAAACCATTAATTGTGATTCCTCCTCATTAATTCTGGCTATGAAAATCATGCAGAGCCCAGTGTTGCATTAAGCTTTTTATTGTTGAGAGACAGCAGTAAGCCATGACCTTATAAAGCCTAGCAGTCAGTATTTTTATTAGTATATAAGATATGATGCATTACACCTGCCATTTCTGCTATTTTCGTGGATGGTTCATAGCTCCTAGGAACTCGGTGCTTGACATTTGAGATGGATACAGCACCAATTAATTTAAAACCACAAACTTCCTGGCTATTCTCGTTATTGAATTAGCACAGTATTGTGAACCCCTTGCCTCCTGTGTGTGAGAAACATTTCATAAGCAGGACATCAATGTTAATGCTGTTTTAACCTTTGCTGGTTTGCTTAGGGATAGAACACTTGATGAGATGCTTGCATCTTCCGGAGAAACTGCTCATTTCAGCCGGCTGAATCGACCTGCTTATTGGTACAGTGACGGGGAAAACCTGCTTAGGGTACAGGTTATGACCTGGATGCTCTGGGATTCGCACTTGCTTGGAAAAATCAGGAGCCTGGTAGCAAGAATGGGGTCAGGGTGACATCTACCCCTAGTCTCAGCAGCTGGAGGTTAGTGTCAACTAAAAGAATTATTCTGTTGCTTAGAGAACATGCTTGGAAGTGTAATGAATACTCTCAGCTGAGCTGGCATAGCCCGGCCATTTTTTAAAAATCACTTTTCTTCCAGTTTTTCCCCCCACTCTGTAGGAATCTGTTGTCGTTCCTACTCGTGTCTAGGTATGAAAAGTTCTCAGTATTGAATTATATCCCCTCAGAGAGGACCAGCAGCTGCATAAGGTACCCAACAGCCAAGAAGTTTTTCCTCTGTGTACTGCGCAAGAGAGAAAACAGCTTTGACATACAATAGATAAGAGAGAGATTGGTTATTTTAGTGCCTGTGTTTATCTTTGAAGCTGTATCAGCAGCCCAAGAAAAGTTGACTCTGCTCTCACAGTGAGCCCTGCAGCTGCAGGCTTCATCCTTGGAAACCATTATGGGTTTTACCTTCTCTGTAGCTACTCATTTGAACTTCCTAGAAATGTACAAAGGTATTGGAGGGGGATCTGGTGGAGAGTTTCACAACCTGACCTCAGTGTCTGGAAAGCTGTCTGGAACTGGAGGAGGAGCAGCAAAGTTTTCGGACCGATATTTAATTGCATTTACTTTGTAGTATCTTTATCAGGAATGAGACCCATTTTCAAGAATGAAGCTCCCTTATCAACCATTTGGGTGAGGTTTTCAGGGTCAGTGATCTGAATGCTGAAATAAAGTAGTTCAGATTTGGATCACAAGAACACAAACTGCTGTGGAAATTGTCTGGTTTGAATTGATCAGGATACAAACACTGTTAATTTGACAACTAAATAAAAGTTTAAAAAGTGTATGCTGAGCCACCAAGCAGGAATGCCAATCACAAAGTGGTATTCAAATAGCTCTGTTGGGGGAAACTGCTAATTGTTTCTCTTGGGTAAAAAGGCAAAAGGAGACAGCAGCCTCGGGCTAAAAAATTACAGCCTTAAGCCAGACAGAGAGAGACCTTCTGGGTGTCGCAGCAGCTGCTGTAGGTTTGAATTCAGCACTGCCAAAAGAGTGCCTTTCCTGGGCATTCTCTTCCCCAGGAGGTCGAGACTGTTCCTTGCACCCAGGGTGTTTTGTCAGCCCTGGACTGGCCTGCCCTGAGGCAGGGTGCAAGGAAAAGGGAGAAGGGCCAGAGATTTTGCTGTGTTTTTCCTCATCCCCTTCCTCCCCGCTGTACCATCCCCAGGCTCAGAGACTGAGCTGGGTAGGGGCTGCCAAGACAGGAGAGTGAGGGTAGGTGCCTTGAGGAGAAGCACACTGGGTTTCTGAGAGACAATTCCAATGTCAAACTACAAATAACTTGAGAGTTCCTGCTCCCTGACAGCAGGCTGCTCCTTAAAACTGGCAAATAAACTGAGTTAACTTTATCAGGCTAAAATATAAGCTTTCTGGCATCTTCTGTGTCTCAAAACCCTTTTTCCTTTTGTTTTAAAAGGAAGACAGGGGAAGAAATAACTTCTAAGAGAGTTTTAGCACTGTTTGTGTTGAGCAATGTAAAAGTATAAGATCTATTATAGCAAGACTGTAAGTTTGGCCGGTTATATCTCTGAATTAAAATTCAGTCTAATCGAGTGTGATGTATTCCCTAGATCCCCTATGAAAAATGAAGAATTTGCCTCTTTAGAAGCTGCTTCAATCCTAAGCCAAAATATCCATAAAAGTGGCGGCTACTGTTTATCCACTTGCACGGAAACATCCACAATGCTTTACACTTTTTGGATCCAGTTACAACAAACGTCACGAGCTGAATAACAAACCTTATTCCCAGAGATCTGCCTTCATTATTGATGGTCCTTTAACAAATAGGAAAACAAGTAAAGAGGGTGGGAGTCCAAGCTCCACTTTGATCTCAACGTGCAGTGGGAAAAAGCGTCGGCCAAGCAGAGGGGTGGAGGAGGACATTGGCAGGACAGCTTCCGACCTTGTGTCCAAAGACTGCCAAAACTCCACAGGTTTTTTCGTTGATAAATGCAATAGCTTTTAAATACACTGCTATTGCCATTTATTCCCCTTGCTGTTGCCTCACACCAGAATTGTGGCGGTTTCCAGGTGATTTCTCTCAAGCACTGGAGGGGAACTCTCCGCTGACAGGGAGTTCTCTGCACCGATTCATTCACTGTAATGTTCATACCCTTCTGATCCTCAGGGCTTAAATGAACCTTTACTGGCTCTTCAGCCACAGTTTATTGTGTTAATTTGTCAATCTAATTAGTACTTTATATGTCTACTGGAGATTCTGTTTGGGAATGAGAGAATGGAGCTGGGAGGTGATGCGGGCAGAGCTCTTTCTGAGAGCAGAAACCAAGCTTTGTCTGTCCAGGGGATATCCTCAAACACCCTAAGATGAGACTTGGTTCATTTCAAACCAAACTGTTCTGGCTTGGAGAGCAGCAGGTGCAGTGATCGCTATTCCTGGAAAAGTTGATGAAAATGTGGGTTAGTCTGATTTCATCTGAGAAGCTGATGCCTGACCCTGTGAGGGTTAATCTGCAGATCCATTTCTTTCCTCTAAAAGGAGGTTTTTTACTGTAAAGGCGTGGGGTTGGCTTAGCACTATGCTCTTACTCTTCTGGGCCATCTCTGTGTAATATTTGAACCTTTTGGGTTGGGAAGTGTTGCAAAAGTCATAAAGATATTTATGGCCTACAGTGAGCTGCTGATTTGCCTCTTCCATTCCAGCTAGAGCTGCCTCTGTGGTGCTTACCCAGAATATTTGAACATAGGAGTTGTGTCTTCTATTTGTTGCAGCAACAGGCAATTGAAAGACTGAAATAAATGTAATATTCTCAAAATAAATCAGGGCAAAACCAGCAGCCTATCTTCAGCATTCTGGCAGCCAGCATTGTATTTATTTTTCTTTACTCTGAGTCAAACTGTGACTTTTCTCAGCAGAAGGAAGCCAAAAGCATATATTGGGGTGGTTCTGTGAATAGCTGAAGCACTTATGGCATTCAAATAAGCATGTTTCACCCAGCTGTTTGGGAGAATATGCTGCATAATTGGTGTACCGTAAACAAAGTGACTATTGGCGAGCACAGCTGTCATTTCTATAGTCAGACTTGACGGAGAATCTGGGAGTCACTTGCTTTGAAAAACTGGTGGGTCTGTTTTGTCATTCTTAATTTGTAGGCTTCCAGAAGAGTCCGGAAGATTTCTCAAACACACACAATGTGCTTGTCTTTTGTGCAGGGAAAGCCGTAATCTCTTTGCTCATTGAGATACAGCCCTGTTTCTTTGTGGGCGCAAAGGGAAGTAATTGCAGCAAAGTTAATCAGGGCTTTTGAATGTGGGTCGGGGTTTTTTGTGGGTTTTTTTGTTTGTTTGTTTCATTGTTTTTTAAAATGATGATAGAAAGTAATTTTTAAAACAAGCAAGAGCTGCTTTTTTTTTTTTTTTAAATCATATTCAGTAATCAAATCTTAAAAAAATTAATGTGCTGAAAGGACCAGGAAATAACTTCTTGGGTCATACCATTGCCAGACATTAGCTACTTTGCTGAAGCTGTGAAATAATAAGAAGCTTGTTCAGAGTAGGAATCTGTCCAATTGCAGGAGCTCCCTAAACAGATAGGCTGTAGAAATCATAATGGACTACTTCTCCTGGTGTTGTGATTCAATTTTTCAGCCAGAGAAAAGGGAGAGAATTTCTTAACAGATAGACCTCTTCCACCTCAAGCGATGGGTGGAGGAGAACTGATTGTTATTTGTATGAGGGGTCTTCTGTCTTCAACAGAGTCATGTACCCCTAACACATCTGGCGTCTTCAAGAGTCTCCCAGTTAGAGAGGTTTAATTTTTGGGTAAGTGTTGTGGGGCTTGAGCTCTGTCAGCTGGATGTGCCCAAGTGCTCTCCTGCTGTGAACTTCCCAGGGAAATTAAAGGCTTCCAAAAGTGAAGAGGGAAAAAGATAAGGCTTAACATTTTTTGTAACTCCTTACCCTGGTCCCTTTTTGTCCAGCTGAGGGCTGTGACTCTGCTGGCCCCGAAGCTACAAATAAGTGACCGGGGCAAAAGGGATAAATACTCTTCTCCCTCTGTTTCTGTCTAGGGAGGAATTGTCTCTCTCCATCAGATCTATTATAAGGACCATGTGACAGAAATAGGAGCAGAACAACACCAGATACTGTCCAGCACAGTAAGAAATCCTGAATGAGGATTGTCTTCAGGTTGGGAAGATGGCTGGAGGTTTTTTGTTGGTTTCTTTTTTGTTTTGTTTTTTAACCAAAGGCTAGAAGAACTTGCAATATGAAGCTAAGCTATAACATTTTGTTAAAAAAAAACCCCTCCAAAACAAAACAAAAAAATAAAAAGAAAACAAAAAGGAAATAAAAACCGCACACACTCCCAAACCCCCTGAAAATTGGGAATGGGACTGTGAAGATTTTTAATGTATTAGCCTTCCCTTGAAAGCCCACAGTCAGCATCCTAGGTAGCTGTGGAGGAGACCTGATGAGAAACACGTGAGGTGAAGCTCTTTGAATAATGATGCCATCTGCAGGAGTTTCCCAGCCATCAGCCCTTGTCCCAGAAGACCATTTGTACTTCACAGCATTAATATTCATTAGGTGTAACACCATATGTTGCACAGCAGGATGTATTGCCAGCAGACTGTTTGTCATAAAGCCAGATTTAATAAAGCATTGTAAAACAAACATTATGATGATAAATACAAAATGACAGGCTAATTAAGAGAATCTTAATTGCCATTTTTCCGTAATAACATTTGTTTAGTGTGTATCTGTCTTGTGCTAGTACCTTCCTTGTACAGCTTTTCACTTCGTATTAGTTCCATAAGGGAATCTGTGCCCTGGATGTTTTAAGGCACTTAATGTTCTGTTGCAAGAAATAAATTCAAGATTAATGAATTGTTGCTAGACTATAGATGTATATAATCATCGATCTCCAGCCTTGACGAGTGCAAAGAAATCCAGCCCTGAAATGTAGATTTCAGAGGGGTGTGAGTTTGTTGGGGACAACCTAACGCCCCCTCTTGAGGGAATAATTTGACATTGCAGCAGTTGCATTTCTTTAGACAGGCACTGTGCAGACCTTTTACAGGAGGAGTGCTTTACAGGGAACAACTTAGATAGAAATTTCAGTTTTCACATTTCATTGTGGGGACCGAAAGGCCGCTTTTTCCCTCCTTCACTAGAGCAGAATTTCATTATTGCTCCAGTGGCCTACACTGGTGACTTCACGGGAGAGGAAGGGATCCAGAGAACGTGAAACGATATTATGAATTAATGCAGGGAAGAGACACCTATTTTTCTCCTTGCTATTACCTTTTTATCATAGCAGTTGCTGCCAGAGTGTCAGGAAATTAATATATCCATCTTCAAACCTGTCAAGGTGGCGAGTTACAAAACTTTCAGAAACTCTTGTAAAAGGAACACGGAGAAATAAAATCCTCTGCCACAGAATGTGTATATTCGGACAGTTGCCTGACTCTGTTACATGAGGAAGATAAGAAATGATGACTTGAGAAGGCCTCAGCAAAACTCATATGGGAGGTTTGCCCGTCACAGTTGGGGTTGTAACTGGATTTTAGGGTTCATCTTAGTGAGGTTTCCTCTTCCACAGGTGTCATTTTCTTCTGTGATGTAGATTTGGGGTTCTGCTTCTGTGTACTATTTTGTTGTGACCATAACCAAAACCAGGTACTAAACTGAAAGCCAGGGGAAGGAAAACCCCAACTCTTTGAGTACAGTGATATATTTTCAATTTTACCACCACATCTTTCTGCCCGGATGCCTTTAACCTGTCACGCATTTCACAAAACAAAAGATCCTTAGGGACAAAAAAGAGTGAAAAGGGTCTAAAAGCTTATAATTCATTAATACATTTTAGAAATTTTTTGTTCTGCTATTGTACCTCAGATGGAATTTTTAAGGTACATTGACTTGTAGATTTGGAGATAGTAGAGTTTCAGAAACTGGATGATGTTTGCTTTTTTGTTTGAGCTTTGGTTTGGGGGTTTTTTTGCCTGTGCCGTTAGCCTTTTTTTTTTTTTTTTTTCTATTTAACTTAATTTGTGATAAAACTGCAACTGAAACACAGAATAAGCTCGATAAGTCTTAAGCTGTAAAAGAAATGTAATGTTTGTTTGGTGATGTGGTTTGGTTTTGCAGGGGGGGTTTTGTGTTGGTTTTGGTTGGTTGGTTTGGAGGTTTCTTCAATAGGAATAGGTGAAAAAGAATTTATTCCTTCTGTGAACATTTCCTGGACTGTAATTTACAGTCCTAGCCCATCTCCCACCTGGATGATCTCCCAGCAGTACCTTATATAGTGTTTTACTCTTGGTTTTCTCACTGAGTACTACTTCTTGCTGTACCCTTGGGTTTTTACCACACTGCTCAGGTTTCAGTGTTCTCTCCTTAACACACATAAATTATCAGTGAAGGATTTTCTAGCATTATTCTGGTTTTTTGGGGAGGTGGGGTTTAAACTACTTTCTCTGTAGGTTTTAACCTTATTACAACTCTTACTTGCTTGCTGTGCTATCTTCAGGTGGCTGTTGGGTGTTTGACATTGCTTGCGATGATCAATACACTTTATATCTTCCAGAGGATGAAGGCAAAAAAATATCCACCTCTACCTTGTGTAGTCTTAATAGATCTTGTCAAAAAAAAAGAAGAAAAATTCTCAAAAAAAGAAAAATTGTAAAAAAACCCAAAAAAAATCCCACTGGATGTGAAATTTGTACTACTAGAAAAAAAAAGTGTACATAGGCTTTACTTGAAACTCTTCTGCAAGAGGCATTGAATGGCAAAGAAATAAATCATGGTAATAAAATCACCCTGGAATTGAGGAGAGAAGTGGGATGGCCAGGACAAATTAATAACTAATGAGTTCTTTCCCTTCCTCAGAAGGATGGCCAGGACAGTCATACTCTGGAGCAGGGAGGATGAGGCATCTGCAGTGAGGTGCTGAAGTGGAGCGATTTTTAAGAAACTGGAGATGGAATCTCAAGGCACATAATGAGCCATCTGATCCTGCTCAGAAATGGGGAATGCTGTGTTTAAAATCAGCATCTTCACCTGACAGCTATAAAGACTTTAAAATATTTGTGTTGCACTGCTTTTATAAACACTTTTTATGCTTTGTGACACTGAAATTTTCACGACCAAGGGGCAAAAATGATCGATTCACAGACTCTGCTTTAGGAGAGTGGTTCAGCACCTTGGGAGTTGAGTGGTGAATAAATATACCGAGTTCCTCATGTGTGTTATGCAGTTATGCTACTCTAATTTATTCCAAGTAGCAACCATACTTTTTTCTGTCCTCACACTTTCCTCTAGCGATGTGATCAAAACATGAGAGGCAGATGTTAGATTTAAGGTGCTATTCTGGCCCTTCTGACATCAGTTTTATTCAGAGAAGGGGATCTGTGCTCATGTATTGTGGGCTGGAAACTTGTTTGTGGTTTTGGCCCATTTGTGTTTTGCGTGTTTTTAGTAGTTTCGTATTGAGAAATCCCAGTGTGAGTTTTCTCTGTGCAGAAGATTATCTCTCTGGGAGTGGTGACTTACCAAAACCTTCTCAATTCTTACCCTGTTCAGTAATACCACATTAAGAAGAGACGTGTGTTATATGCCAAGAATGGATTCCTGAGAGCTTTTAGACAAAATATTTTCAGTAGATCAGTGTTTCTTGTTTGTTTTGACACCTTTGTCATATTAATCTCTTGAATAAGTAACAGCAAGTACAGCTGATTTTTTTCATACTTTAACACACCAAAGCTTTCAAAACAGTGATGACAAAAGGAAAAAAAAATAGATATTTGCCTTTCCATAATAGGCAAGTAAAGTCGGGCTCCATTGCTGAATCTGTCTTTGGCAAATAGATTTTCAATGGACTTTTCAATGAGTGACTGAGGACAATTAAAAAAATTAAGAACTGAGTACATGCAAGCATGTAGGGCCAGGACAATAAATAGCAATAAAGAAATGAGGGAACATCTCTGCAGCAGTGACTCTATTCTTTGATTTGTGGCCATAAAGTTCAGCAGATGTGATTTAAAAAAAAAACAAACCTCAAACAAATAAAAGCCTAGATAAAGATCAGAGCTGAATTCTATTGAAGTGCTGTGCATGTCTTTCAAAAAGGGTTAACCTTATTTCCCTCATAATACTAATGTGTGTTGTCATCTGGGTAGCTCTGAGGATCACAGAAATGTCACCTCTCTTCCTCCTCGCTGCTGCAATGTCTGTAACATCCAGGCCTCACACCAGCACAGGCCTCGCTTCCAGATGATGTGGAAGCTAAAAGTTTTCATTTGTTAAAAGGTATCCGGGAAAATTGATGTAAAATGCAATTTATTAAGTCAGGCTCAGAAAGTCTGAGTTGCAAAGAGGTGGAAGCTACAGGAATTATTTGGGAGACAGGAGAAGTGGCTGGACCCTTATTTTGACTTGGTGCTGCTGCTCTGACTCTGATTAATGGTATTGGAGAGCTGCTAGATGGCTATAGCTGGCTGAGCTGCTGGTTCAAAAGCTCATTTGCCTCCTAACTGGAGTTTTTGAATGGAGGAAGGGTGGTCCTCCCTGACCAAGCCCTCAGGGGTCACCGAGGAGTGATGTCCCAACCACTGGACAGGCCTTGGTGGCCAGAGGAGAGTCCCTTCCACCTTTCACTGCCAGCTTTTGGCTCAGCACAGCTGCTGAAACACCTGGCAGCACAAGCAGACGGTGAACTGCACTCCAGCTTGTTATTTCCAAGGGCTCAAAATACAAATCACCTTTGCCAAATGAGATCCAAGTGAAACATGGCAAAATTAAGCAGGTATCTGAAGAGATTCCATAAAGATCTTTGGGTTATTTGCTGACAAGCCAGCTGAGGAAGCTGAGAGTAAAGCATCCAGCTGAGAAGACTAAGAGAATAAAGCATCCAAAAATCAGACTTAAGGTTCATAAACATTTTCTGCTGTAACGAGTTTAATGCTAAAAAAAACCCCAATAATTATCTTGAACATTAGTGAGGGATTTGCACCCAGAAAAGAGAAGTAGTGCAGTAAGAGATCTTTTCTGAGCTACACTGAACACTTCTTACCACCAGGAAGAAATGCCATCAGTTTGTGACTAGCTTTCTAAATTATTCAGGAACAGCCATGGGGATTTGGATTAAGGTTTATACACAGTGACATTCTGTGCTAAGTCTCAGTCTTGGAGGAACACGTTAAAAACAAGCACTGTATCATGTGATTGTAGGACATGTGTGGTAGAAAAGGAAGATAAAAATGGTGATTAACTTCAGGAAATAACTTTGAGCTTCAGTGTCTACATACAAGAAATGAGGCTGGGAAGGAGCTGAGAGGAGAGGCACAGGAAAAGGCAAAATAGTTAGATGCAATTATAAATTACTCTTAAATGAAAATATTTAGGGCCTCAAATGCTATCAGTGAGATCCAGACTATCCTGTTTCCTTACTCTAAAATTACGTAGGTTTTCTACACATAGTGGACACTTGCTTCATTTTGAATTTCATCTTAATCTGGTGACTTTCTGCAGCAAGAAAACAGCAAGTCTGTATTCTAAGCAGATCAGTAAACAATAAGTTCATTACAAACAAAAAACTCAGCTTAGAATAAAATAGCCTAAATCCTAAATGGACATTATTCCTAAATTTATCTGTGATTACTTATGCTCTCAGCATCCTCTTGTGCATTGATTGGAGAATGTCTGGCTAGGTGTTTTCACATCTGTCAGCAAAGCCAACCCCTAAATGCAGAGTGCAGCACTTGGGAACACTTTGCAATGATCCTCAAAGGACCTTTGGCCTGTAAAAAGCAAAGAAAGGATTAGATGGACCCACAAATGCATTACTCTATTTTCATCTGCAAGAGGAACAGCGTTGCTCCAGCTTGGTCTCACGTGTTCCATCACTTTGGACAATGATCTAACCAGACTGTAACTACTGCTGTGTTTGAGAGGTAGAAGTGTTATATTTAGAAATCCTCAAGGCAAAGTCAGAACTTGGAGGATATATTGTGATTTTTTTTAGTAAATACTTTTCTTCTGTTGTAATAAATCAGAAAAACAAACAAAAAACAACAAACAAATCCTTTAATAACTGGCTTGGAAAAAAAAATGAAAAATGCACTTCAGAAAAGAGAGGCACGTTAGCATGGGTGGTGCTGCAAGGGATAGAGGAAGATTTAGCAAAACTGGACAAGCAAAGAGACCTCTGGAAACCAGGACCCCAAAATAATCATGTGTGGGAACTTTTAGGAGTTCTAATANAAGCAAAGAGACCTCTGGAAACCAACATCCCAAAATAATCATTGTATGATTTCATATGTGGGAACTTTCAGGAGTTATTTCTAATAATTTTGTCATTACCTATATCTGGTGTGGTGCTGTATGAGAGAAGAGTTCCTTACAGTGGGACAGCTTTCATTGTTAAAAACATTAAGTGGCCTAGAGCACAATCAGATCCTCAGGAGGTAATTAAGTCTTTCTGAATTGAAATACGGTAATGAAGATGAAGAAGTCTCCAGACTGCACTTTTAGTTGGGGATTGATTCTCCTTTTTGTTTCCCCACTCTGGATGTCTCCGGAGACTTCCAGATGAAAGTTTAGTGTCCTGCCTAGACAATTGTTCCTTAAATGAGCTGTTGGAGATGCTTTGTTTTGAACACTGCTTGAACTGTGATGCACATGTGGGATTTTAAACAGTGAGACAGGAAAAAATAGCAAATATGAACTTAGTGTGATGGCAGTAACTGGGGGAAGCTTTTGCCTTGCTGGCCTACAATATTTGTTCTTTATTTATTCATTCATATAAATATTATGTTTAGTGTCTACTTTGAAAACATTGAGTTAGTCTGAAATAAAGTCAAAATATTTTTAAGGCCTGTGGACTTCTCCATAATCAACAGAATAAGTTTTGGGTTTTGATTTTTAATGGGAGGAAGGGGAATCCTCAGAAACTCCCCCACATGTGCACTGCACTGAGTCTGAGCTCCTGGTGGAGACCTGAGCTTTAAGGGCTCTTGGTCACATGAACGGGGGACACACTCAGCTACCTGACTGCTTTTCTGTAAACTCTGGCCTAATTGCTCTCATTTGCTGTTTAGTTGTGAATTCCTCACCTATTCATTGCCACTAAAGCCAGCCATGTCTTTTTATGAAGGCATGAGAGCACCTTTTCAACTAAAAAGAGAAAATTCTGGACTTCCCTTTCTTTTATTTTGTTTGGCTGGGGTTTTTCATTGGGTGTTTTTTGTGTGTAGGATTTTTTTGGTTGTTGTAGGGGTTTCTGTCCTTTTTTTGTGTGTATATATATTACTGAGAAATTACACTACTTAAAAGCACCCCTGGTGATTATAAATTGCAGCCTTTTCCTTCCTGTGGCAGACAAGAATGAAATACAAGTCCACAGGTAACAAAACATGCCGGTAACTTGTCAGTGCACAATGCTTACAGAGCTTCCATTGGATATCCATCTTCAAAGTGCCTTGTAAACAGTGACAGAGTGGTTGAATGAATTCATCACTTCTGAGAAGTATTGGCTTGATTAGATAATTATCTAGTTTCTTTCATGCTGAAAGAAAGACCTTTAGTCTTTAGCTGTTGGCTTCTGGAGAGAAGCATAGATGACTGGACTGTGATTTTTCCCACATTTATTCATTGTGGTCCCTGAAAAAATTGCCGAACCTCCTTAATTTCCTATCTGGCCTCAGGTATGCTTCTTTTCCATGAAAATCTTCAAAGATATCTTTTTTGTTTGTGAAAAATAAAGGGGGAGGCAGAATGAGCAGCAGTGCTGCAGTATCTCCTTCCCTGTCAGCCGTGTCCTGCAGGTCCCAGCTGGCAGAGGCAGCCCGGGCACAGCGTTTGTCCCTTGTTCCCAAGGTGTCTCTGCACCATTTGAAGCTGAGATTTGTTGCTGAAAGGGTGGACTCTGGTCCAGGGACTCAGCTTGGAGAGTTATTTCTCCAGGAATACTGTTCAGTGCCTGGGGAATAGGGGAGGGAACCAGGTTGTTTTCCCAAGCATGCCCCTTTTGACCACAAAGCCAGGCCCAAGGGGATTTGTTGCTCTCATATCTTGTGCTAAGACTCTGCAAAGTTTGCCAGACAAAAGAGGTAATAATTTTTATCTGTGAGAGCTGCCTGGAAACATTGCTCTTTATTTCTGCTCTGCACCCCTCTAGGCAAAGCAAATCAGTGTAGTATTGTGGGAGGGCGAGACTTCTGCAGCTCAAAGCCTTCCTACTCCTGGCCTTATCCCTTGGCTGATTTTCCCAGGAAAAGAGCCAGGGAGTGTAATCCCACATCTGCAGTGGAGACAGTGACTTGAAACCCCTTTACAAGTGATGCTGCTGCCACGGGGAGTAGAGACCTAGGGAAGGAGCGGTTTCCAGAAAATAGTGGGCTTTGAGGGGTGGGATAAGAGGGTTTAGATGAAATGGGAACCTCTGAGGTTCTGTAATCTGGGAGGTCTTTTAGGGAATTTGGGTGATGAGTACAGGGGATGTGCACTGTAGTGCTGCTCTGTCCCTGGCTTCCTGGAGGCTGCCGTATCATCTGCTGCCACCCATGTAGGCCCTACTACTTTCCAGCAGTAGGAATTATAATTCCTCTAAGTTTGCTCTTTGGGATCGCTTTGCCATCAAAAGGTTTCCTCCAAAATCCTCTCAGTTGTTGACTGAGACTTGTCTATGCCCCCTCCTGTCTGCAGTGAGTTTGGCAAATGAATCCCGTACCTCCAGTTTCCAGTAAAACCTGATGTGGCAATAAATAATGATCTGTCCCTGAAGCCAGTTAAAATAAATACATCTTAAAATGTCTAATTACAAATCAATCAAACAGCTCATACCTGCATTTATTTCTTTCCAATAGATCCAGGTTTAATCTCTGGAGCATAAATAATCTTTCCTCTGATGACATTAATAGCAGGGCGTTATGTATTTTTTCTGTGAACTATGTTTCAAATATCCATGCCAACCCCCAATATCCAAATATTGCGTGGTTGCATCATCGGCAAAGGTAGCAGCAAGCAAACTTCATACATTTAAGGAAGTAATTTTAGGGTTTTTTTCCCTTTAAATGCAATTCCCATTGTCCAATATTGCTAAAACAAATGGGCTATAACTCCTGACAGAGGGGCATGTTTTTAGCATTTGGCTTTCATGGAGGCTCCCGAGCACTTTCACATGAAGTCAGCATCTCACCCTCAGTTTTTACAGATGGAAAAGCTGGGATCCAGAATGGGAAGTGGCTGGCCTAAGCTTTCTCCAAAACCATTGGAAAGTCCCTCGGTTCCCTTCCAGCCCATTAATTTCAGGCAGCTGCCAAGTACCAAATCCTTATTTGTGTTGTAACAGCACTTAGCAACCTCGGCTGGGGTCAGGGCTGCGGTGCTGCCCCAGCCAGCAGTGACCACCGCCGACCTGTGTGCCTTGAAACCCAAACAGCTGCAGCCAGGAGTCGAAAGAGGATGGAGAAGTGTTGAGGTGACATATCTAAAAGCAGACCTCAGGGAAGCTAGCAACTTCAGCGGGGAGTTCTTGAATTTCAGCCACTGGATGATGATTTCTGCTTCGGTGTTAGGAAAATATCCCTCAGTTCCCAGAGGGGTGAGCCTGCAGCTCTCAGGGGGCTGGGGGAGGCAGAACAAACCATCGGTCAAGCTCTCTGCGTGCTGCTGGCAAGAGGGTGTTAGTTCTGGTCATAAATTGCCTCAGGAGTTGGGTGTCATGTTCCACTTTATCACAGCATATTGGGGTATTTTGCTTTCTTTCAATGGTCCATAGGTATTGTATGCGCTAAGCTGAAAATTGCTCCTTAGCAGAAATGCAGCGATGGTTCAGCTACACCACAGCCACCAAATGTTGTCTGTAAAAGAGAAATGCCCTGGTTTTTTCCATCTCACTATTTCTAGCAGCTGTTTTCTTTTCTTTCTACTGTCACAAGACAGTAACTTATGTACACTGAAAATATATCTCAGCTCGGTGGTTACAATCCTTTCCTTGTAATTTTTAAACAGTGACTGATCCAGTTTGATAAAAATTCTCCATGTTCTAATTAGTCAAAAATAGTCCTCTCAGCAGACATGTATTTTTGGATAGCTCTAATCATGAGTGACTTGGTCAGATGCCTAGCTGCTAATTTTAATAGAACCACGTCCTTTCAACATCCAAATGCAGTAAGTCACTAAAAGGAAAAAAAGAAATCTGTCTTGAGTGCTTTTCGGTAAAAATAAAAAAATGAAAAATTTAAGAATCTTCCATTCCCTCATGGAGTCAGACAGCAAAATCCTCTGGCCCAGAATTTGATAATTTTTTTCTTTTCACTATTTGTATACACTTTCCTAACATCATCTGTGGTTTTGCTCTCTGAACTGGTGACAATCGCTTGAAGTTAACAAGAGAACAGACGCGTTCCACGGGTTTTATGTGTCTATGTTCCACGGGTTTTATGTGTCTATGTTCCACTATTTGCATTGGAAATGAAATAATGAAAACTCTGCTCAGGCATCTCTCCATCATTTGATAAGAGTCATTGCTTTACTATTTTGAGGGGCAGTCAGGCTGCTTTAACACAGCAAGGAGGGTTGGCCAGGAGCTGAATGGTGTTTGCCAGGTGAGGTTCAGGCTGGACATTCCCTCTCCGGCGAGATGGAGTCACCACGCTGGTGCCTGTTTGTACCAACAAGAAGTGCAGGTCAGGCAGTAGGAGTTGTCAGAAGGAGGAAAAAGGTTCTTTTCCAGCTCTTTGACTGAGGACAGCTTGTCTTTTACAGATCTCACTCTCCCCACCTGTATTCCCCCACAGCACTCAATTACCCATTAAGGTTTTTAAGAGAAACAGAATGGCAATTAAGCCCAGTAGAGCAGTGAGAAAGCAGTGGAAGCCGTGGGCTTGCTGAGAAATCTATCCATAAATGAATTAACTGCACAAATAATTCCAGCTAATTAGAGGTGTACATTCCCCAAATAACTTGATTCTCTCATTGACTTAATTGAGTTGATGGTTGCTCTGGGATGGAAGAGCAAACTGTGCAGTGGCTAGTGCAGTAAATATCACTTAGACTAAATATTTTCAAACAGTCCAGACTTTTTCTGTTAACTTGGAATTTGCCACAGATTCAAGAAAGCTGTTGCTCTGGGGTTTTTAAAATGATGTCTTTGTGTTCAATATTTTAAAAGATGAAGGTAAGCTAAATTTCATTTACAATTCCCAAGTTTAGCTGAAAAGTAGGGACTATAAATAAGGATTGTTGATCAGAGAAGCAGGGTCTTTATTTCACACTTCAGAGAAACTCTGACAGGACAGACAACTTTCCAAATGATGACACAGATAAAACTGCCATGCTCGGGTAACAAATCCAGGTATTGCCTATGGTCTAAGCAAACTTCTTTTGGGTTTACATAATTTAGGATCTTTCCCTAGATGGAAAAATGGAAGAGAAAAGTTTTGCTGGTGAGATGATTTTCCTCTAAATGATGAGAGAGAGGCTTCAAACAGCCTCCGATTTTTCTGTTTATTTGACCTTGTACCTCCTCTATTTCCCCACCCTCCACGCTATTTTGTAACCTTTGGATGAAAAGCCTCACTTGTCTCTTCAGGCTACAGAAGTGACCATTCGATCTCAGTGTCCAACTTTTTGTTCCATGTTTTAACAATCCTTGAGGTTGGCCACACCAGCCACTGAGCATCAGTAAAACATCTTGCTTTTCTCTTTGCTTCTTTTCTTTGTTTTCTTAATTATATGGAAGAATAAGCATACAAATACTGCTGGTACTGAAAGCATCCCTTTTCAAGAAGAATAAATTCCAATTCCTGTTTTGTGTTAGGACCAAGTGAGAGGAGATTTGACCAAGATTTTTCTTCTCTAGTGTAATGCTTGCTGGTTAAGGATTTCTATTTTGGCACTCAAGGATTAGGGATGTTAATGAACACTTAAAAAAAAGGAGAGAAATTAAAATATGAGTAGCAAACCTGAAAAAAATAAACAGACAGCAGATACCTTTTTCTTTAAAGTTAGAAACGTGTTCCAGCTCTCTTTCCTTGGAATCATTAAGTGTACTGGTCTTTTCCTAAGGAAATAATTTAAGCACAAGGTAATAGCCACAGTGCTGTTTGTCATTAGCTTGTACCTGCTAATAAACAGGGAAATCCATCTGTTATGGAGTCACTTTCCTAGTGGACCTTCAAAGACGTGTTCCACATGTCAGTGTTCACAGGGAAAACAAGGAAGGAGATTGCCAGGCCACCCAAGCCCTTTGCAAATAGAAGATTTGTTCAAAGAAACCTTGAAAAGGTCCAACACAATTTCTCTCTATTGTGTTATTACTTCACCAGCAAAACCTTTCCTCTGTTATTTTGATTCTCACCCTCTCCCAGCATTACATCCTCATGGAAATTCCATTTCTGCTCAGTCCTGCACTTATTTCTCTACCCCTTGTTGTTCTTCCGCTGTTTATTTTTCTTTTCACTGTTGTGTTTCCTACTGGCACCAGTGATGTAAATCAGCGGATGGGTTTGAGGCAGGACCATTTTGTATTCTCGTGGGTGTGGGAACATTTCTCTTTAAGCCAAAAAGCAGTGTCCCTGATTTGGTACATTGCTGAGACTTTAGTTAGTTTCTAGATTTTTTTTTTTTAATTGGATTTGAGCTTCAGCAGATGTTGCAAAGCAAATAAATCATATGCAACGGTTGTTAGACATTACTCATGGTGTAATCCCTTTATCCAAATACAAAAGTTAAACACGTGAAACCATATCCTTAGATAACTGGAGAAGTTCAGCACATACTCAGCAAGCCACCACCAAGTAATTCACTTCATTATTTGGTGCGGCACATCCTCTCTTTAGGAAGGTGGGCAGACAGGGGGAAGATGGATTCGTGACTGATCTTTAAAATAAATGTCAGCTAACCACAAAGGGTCAAATTCATTGCTGATGTAACACTGCTGACTTCGGTGGATTTACACTGGGGATTAATGTAGTCCTTCCTCTAATATATACGTCCAGGGGGGAGGAAGATGATTTTTATGTAGATTCAGCACAAGATCTGCTGGCATATAAACAACCCAAACAGAATTGTTCCCTTCTCAAACATCTGTTAGCATGAATGTCCAAATCCTGTGTATCTGCCACAGGTTGTTATAATCGAGCTGCATTACATTAACAAAAATACAATAACCATTTGGTCTCTACTTTAAACAAGGGCTTACGAAAATGGCTTTCAGGTGGAGGGAGTGGTGATTTGGCAGCGTTCTCTTGGCAGGGCTGTGGATTGCGCATGAGGGAAAGTTGTTTGGTGGTAGAGCAGACAAATTGCTTAACAATTAATAAAAATAATGCCTCGTGTTTCTACGTGACAAGGTGCTGTGTAGGAATTCTCCTCTCCCCAGCTTCTCTCCACTAATAAAACATAGTCAGCTCTGGAGGTTTTTAAATCACACACAGGGAAGAGGAACGGCGCTTTAAAATGGGGTAACGCCGTGCTGATTTGCACACGTAAAACTGCAGTTACGTGGGTTACAAATCTAATTTCTCTGGACTGCTCTGCTTTTAAAAGTCTTTGCAGCCCCACATCGGTCAGCACTGTTGCTTTTGGGTTTCTTCTGTTTGACTTTCTAAGAGTTTTCTCCCAAGTACTTGAGCGATATGACAGAGTGTGTAGAAAACTATTATAAAAATCAGCTGCAACCTTTCAGGAACTGTACAGGTCTGTTTTCATCAGAATCAGAGCAGATTTAATATCTTAAGCCTTATTTTACAAGGCAACTGAGACTTCACGAGCCAAAGTGTGATGCAAAGTGATAAAAGGCTCTTGAGTATCTCCTTGAAATCACAGAGGTCTATTTGAAAATGTTCTTTTTCCCTTTGAACGTATGGTGGGGTCTTAATTCTGAGGCTTGTTTCTTTCGTAACAGATAAACTTTGTTAAGCAGACTGCAAATCAGATTGGGAAAATTTTGTTTTCTGTAAAGCAGTGCTTAGAACTGTCAGCAGAACAAACCTATGACCAAATCTCCTTCTGGGAGAACGTCACATCAGCTGCTCTGGGGCTGTTTGCCCTTCGTGCTCCTGGCTCCACTGGGCCTCTACAATGTCCACTCTGAAGTAGAACCAACCAGTTTGATTCTCTTACCAAAAACAATTTCTATGTTTTACTGAGTCCTGAAAGTTTTCCTTCCCAAAGTTTTTTTTGCACCCCATTTTGAAAGTAGAGATTGTTTTCCTTGGGAGAAACCAGAAATTTCTTGGAGTTGCTGCACTGTTGGTGGATGTCAACTTTTCAGAGCAGAAATCCAGGTTCCTGGATGTAATTTTTCTTCTTAGTGTAGTGTGTGTGATTCTCATAGCACTAGTGATGTTTTATCAGTGGTAATTAAAAGCAAGATCCTCACTGTGTGAGGATTTCCTCTCTTTGTAAGGTATAATTGAATAATTGTACAATACAGCCAGCATTTTCCCAGAATTAATCCCCAGTGTTTCACATTTGCGATTATCTTGTTCAAACAGCTACTTTCAACTTTAAACACACAGGTTTGGGGCAAGATGTGTTATTTTGCTCAGAGTGCAAAGCCAGTTCAGACTTAAGCTCTAGAAATGTGCTGGAAATCTGAGATTGGACTCGGTATGGAACAGAAGCTGATGTGACATTTGGTTTGGGCAACGTTTTTGTGTCTTCTGTAGCACTTGAAATCCAATAGGACTGGGATAAATTCTCTTACTGCTGCATGAATATAAATAATTACTTCTGGTTCTACCTTTCCCAGATACTCATTGGTTGTCTTGTTTAAAATTATTGCCTTGAGTTTGATAAATGAAATAATTTTATTCAGTACTTCAAAAGATGCCTTATTTGCACCCATATCAGCAAAGACTGAATACTTCTCTTTGGAGTTTATAGAACCTCCTAACTGAAGTTTTTTTTCTGGCTGTACAGAAAACATGATCAGGTAGATCTTAGATGATGATCTAGTAAAGCTCACACAAATGATTGCTGAGAAATTTTGAGGGGAAATAAACAATAACAATCACTTTTAGGATGTGGATTAATGTAGGAATTAATA
Source organism: Mohoua ochrocephala (assembly GCA_013398855.1). Taxonomy (NCBI): domain Eukaryota; kingdom Metazoa; phylum Chordata; class Aves; order Passeriformes; family Acanthizidae; genus Mohoua; species Mohoua ochrocephala. The sequence continues at coordinate 54,638 of VZTA01011367.1, read as the reverse complement.
TGTCTCCAATTTGTTAACAGATTTGTATCCAGAAAGGATGAATTACAGATTGGTAAAGTGTTTTTTTTTTTTTAATATACATATATATTGATTTTAGAGAAGTTTTTATGTTTTAAAGCAATACTAATAAACAGAAGTGTTTGCTAGTAAGGATACAGAGAGTCAGAAGTTGTCAATGTGGTCTTGATTTCCTGCTGCTCGGTTCAACATGGTGTGCTCAGGTGATGTGTTAAAGAAATCTGTGTGGTTTGTTTTGGTTTTTTAAAATTAAATTAAAGTTTTATTCTCCTCGAAGGCTTCCTTATTAAGACCTTTGTAAGTGAAAACATTTAAGTGTCTACTAATCACCAATAGCAGCCAATATCTTTCTCAATTAATCAACTAGAGCCTGTTAAATGCAGTTTAAGGACCATTTAATGGGGATTCTCAGTGACACCTCTGCAAATGTACTTGAGTAAACTTTGAGACCTTACCAGGGGTCTTGGGCAAACAAAGCTTTACTCCTCCAACTAATAAATGATTGCATCGAGGGCTGTGCAGCATTCAGAAACAGTGAAGCTGTAAACCTATTAAATTTACTGTGTTCTGCAGCACGGAATATCCATGCCTTTGGTGGTTTCCTAGCTGGTCATAAGGAAATGCAAAGAGGTGGGGCAGAGGGACACTGCTACAAATCCCCATTCCTAAGACTCTGTAGAGACGCTCAGATCCGAAGGGGGATACAATTTATTTCAGCTAATTCTTCTTTAAGCAGTCCTTAACCAAAGTAACAATGTTGCTGAGCAAAGCAGAGACTTAAAGTCCATCTTTCCCAAGGATGAAATTTCCCAGTTCTGTGTCCCAGAGGTATTCCCATAAGATGCTCTCTGTGCAGTCAGTGTGTATTTTTTGGGGGGCTATAAATCCTCAGAAGTATTTTTAATGGTGTATTAGCTGTGACTTATGGAGGGGACCTGGCTTTCATTTGCCTCGGAGCTTTCATTACGGGTGCCTTTGGAAGGCTGATGCCTGGAGATAGACTCAAAAATAGAGGTGAAAAGGAGTTATTACTTGTCAGAGACCCTTATCTTCCCTGCTGCTCTACAGGGCTCTGTGAAATGGCCCAGATTACAGACCAATAAGGGAGTGCTTGCACTCAGCTAAGACCAAAACCCCATAAACTTTAAAACACAGGATCAGTGCTCGTCTGGGAGCTTGCTGAGAGCTGAGCTTTACTGCTTTGCTCATCCAGCTGAGATCTGGGGAATATTTATCTTCTCGGTGGTATCACTAGAGGGTGAGCTGGCTGCTCTGGTAGTCTTGCCATGCTTCTGCAGTGACATCAGGTAAAATGCTCCACAAGACTCTGCAAATGCGCTGCCTTCCTTCCAATTGCTGGAGCTGCTGAAGGATTGAACACTGTCTTCCAAGGGAATAATAGCACCTCAGAAAATGTGCTTCTCTATAATGCCTGCTTTACCTTTTTGAACTTTGCAGAGGACACGTTTTCTTGTTGGTGAGATTAGCACCGTGTCTGGACAACAGTGCACATCTATTTTTTTAAACTCCGTTTTTGCTAGAGTGGCCGTAAGTGTGGCAGATGCTTCAGGTTCTGAGGAGTTCATGTAGGGTGGTTCCTCTGGAGATGGTGTGTTCTGGTTGTTCTCCCTTGGAGCTGTTTAGGAAATCTGCATCCATGAGACAGCACAAGCCAGAAACTGGAGTGCCCCAGCACAGTCTGTGCCCTCCCCGGCCTGGATAAGTGCTGGATGGACAGAGTGGGGTGATGGTGACGGGGTCTGCCCACAGCTCCCGGAGCAGAGAGGGGTGAACCAGGGTTCATCTCCTTCCAGGAGCTGAAGATGAGGCTGCAGTGTATGTCCAGCCTGAGCAGAAATGAGCTCAGAGTGCCCAGGTGTGGGTCCTGGTGCAGTAAATTAAAGTTTGCAGGTGTCCCAGAGGCCCAAAATGCTACATCACACAGAAATCTTGTCTTTTACACCCTTTTCTGCAATATTTATGCTTTTTATCATGGCTTTGCATGGTACTGTGGCTGCTGTACTTTCTCTGTATTTATTAGGCTTTACTGAATATTATTATTTAAATAATACCTTTTCTTAGCCCTTTTTAAGTGCTCCCTTTTCCCTGTCTTTGATTGTCCCTGCAGGTGTATTAACACAGAATTTGTACCTTGATACTTTCTTGCTGCAAGGTGTGTGTGAAAATCTCACAAGATAGCTGATGATCTCTTTTGCATTGCTAAGTGGTGACAGCAGGACTTCAGGATCATAGGGGAACCAGCAAGAGTCCACTGTAATATTTATAATGCTCTCTTAAAAGCTCTGTGAAGCTTGGAAGAGTCATGAGAGAAACACCTGAGGGGCAAACATGAATTTTCATGGGATCAGAGGGCAACTGAGTTTGCAAGGGAGCTCGAGAAGCCTCTAATCCAACTTCCTGCTCGGAGCAGGGTCAGCCATGGGTTCAGCCCAGGTTGCTCGGGGCTTGATCCATCCAGGTCTTGAAATACATCAAGGCTGGAGACTGCACTGGGCAGGAACTGCTCCACTGCCTCACTGATCTTATGGGGGAAAAGGTTTTCTGTATTTCCAGTATGAACTGCTTGTTTCAGCTTCTGCCCGCTGCCTGCCATCATCCTGCTGTGCACCCCTGGGAAGGGCCTGCCCTGTCTCGTGATGACCTCCCTGTAGGCAGTGGGGGCAGCTGCTGGGTCCCCTCAAAGCCATCCATTCTCCAGCCCGAGCAAACCCCAGTCCCTCAGCCTTTCCTCCTAGAACACGTCCTTCAGCCCCTGCTCATCCTGGTACCTGTCTTACGGCCTTTATCAAAGTCTTGTTTTGTCTTGGGGACTGGAGAGGTGGAGATGGGATGCAGCGTTCCAGATTCAACCGAAGGAGTGCTGAATGTGAGAGGTCCCTTGACCACCTGCCTCTGCTTTTGTTCCTGTTGCTCTTGGCCCTTTCCTGTTTCACACCTTTTGAGTTGCAACAAGACTAGACTCGAAGAGAGCCCCTTGTCTTCATTCTCTGAAGGATTTTCACGTCTTCTAGGGTTCATTTCCACTCACAACAGATTAAAAACTGTCTGGAAGTTGTTGTTCACTTTCACCAAACGCTCCCAAAATCATAGAGTGTTTTAGAGCACTACAGAGCATTTGCAGCACAGCTCCAGAAAGGAGGTGGATATAGCTGAAGAAAGAAGGAAAAACAAAGACTGAAAGTAAAAGCTCAGTAAAATTCTGAACATAAGATTCAGGAAAAGTCTTTAATGGTTAAAAGGATTTACTCTGTCAAAATAGGTGAAGAATTGTTAGATAAAGCCCTAATTCTTTTTTTGAAAATACACGTGTTAGTTCTGCTCTGAAAAAGCTTGCTAGAGAGAAATCCCATCCTAGAGTAAGTGCTACCAGCTTTGGTGTTTTTAAAAGCTGAAAGTTTATTTTTGGGCAGAGGAACAGGCCACAAACATCACACCCACTGTTAGACAAAAAATTAGGCAGCCATGAACCTGTAAAAATAGATGGGTCTTCATCAGTCGTCTGAAATATTTTGATTCATTTTGCTGTAGATTCAAGTTTTCAGGGGAGCTTTGCAGTGTGAACACAAAGTGGGTGAGGTTTGTTTATGAAGGGATGAAGTGCTAATCCTTCTACACTGATAACAGCCATGTATTTAGGGCCCTGTAATACCTTGGCATTACTTTTTTATGTACAGAGGATTTCTGAAAATGGAAGTAACTGGAAATAGTTATCATATTTCAGGGCTCCCAAGCGAGAGCTAAAGCTGCAGGTGATGTTTCAATAGCTATGAATTAGAGAGTTCCATTTAATTCATTTAAGGCCATGATGAACTCGTAGCCTTTGGTAAGAAGGCTTGAGCCAGGCAGAAAAAGATTGAATTACTCGTCTCATGGGAGGCTCTTCTCTTTTGCTGGAGACTTCAGGCACTTGGGGGTCAATGTGGAACAGCTTGGACATTCTCCTCTTGGCTGAGCCCCAAACCATCAAACCCTTTTCACTGGTTTTCTTTGCCAGCACTTGCTTCACCTTCACCAGTCCCAAGATGTGAAAAGTCGAATAAAAAAGGGAAAAAAGAGTCCAGATGGGAAAAGATGACCAGATGTTTTGGTGAGGTTGGGATGATCCATTACAAAAGAATTCTGTTTTGTTGCCACAAACATGAAGACTGTTCTTGTGCATTGAAACACAGAGCTTTCATTATCCCAGGCCTTTGTTCTTCCCTTTCAGACAGACATCTCTGAACCTGCACTCTACTTGTCTCTGCATCAAGGGTATCGTGGAAAAGAAACGGCTTTTTCACCTGCCTGTAGCAATCATTTCTAGAAAATACTTTCCTAAGGAACAGCAAGTTCCTAATAATGTTCCTCTGAAAGGATTTAGCCACTGTAGGACTGCTCCCAAATGATCTGAACTGCAATTCTCCCAGAACTCCTGACCTCAACACGAGTGTTCATACATTCTCAGCAAATATTTGTGTAAGTTATGGTTTCTTTTTAATCGAATAAAACCTGTGAATAAGCTGGAGAATCCATAGCCCTTGGACAGGAGTGGTTTTAAGTCAGTTAATGTGAGGTATGGCTGCGGTGTTTAGTGAGAATGAGTCTCAGGCTATGCAAATATATAGACATAAAGAAGTTCCTGGGGGGAAAAAAAAAGTTTCCATAAGTGTCATAACCTTCAATTTCACTTTTGTTAACAAATGACAATTCAGCCTGGGATAAAATAAAAAAGTGTAAATTGTAAAGTCTCTTATTCTGAACTGTCAGGCCCTCAGAATGCAAAGTTAAGAATGTAACAAATCATTCAAGAACAACGGGCAGGATATGTTTACATCTAGAGTACCCAAATTTGCTTGAAGAGCAAACTTGACACAAACAAGGCTTCGGTTAATTCATAATTAATTAAAGGTAAAGAGGCTAATTTGTAAAATAAACTAAATTGGCTTCCCTGGGATTACTTTCGGATTCCACTGATCTGTCGAGGAACCTTTTCTGAATTGTCACGGTTGTACACATTTAAGAACAATGTGAGGGTCTTGAAATAGATGACTGAAATTGTGGCTGGACACTCAGCTCCACTGTGTTCTTTCACACAGGTTAAAGAACCTGCGTGTGGTTTGTGCACCTTCTGTTATTATTTTGTTTTGGACAGTTAGCTGGCTGTGCATCTTCTCCTCTGGTAGGATGAGGTGCATACTGGAATAGGAAAATAGGAATCATGTCAGGCTCTTGGGAGCCAAGTGCCAAACTGCAGTGTTGGAGTGTAGGAAAGTCATATTTTAACCTAAAACCACCTTGCTGATGTTAAAAGTTACAGAGATAAGTGCACAAACCAGAGGTAATGGTGGACTGGACATGGGATGATCCTGTAGGTGGTCACACAGGTGGACAAAAAGTTGAAATTTTTCCTCTGAATGCTTGTATAAGTTCACCAAATTGGGGGTTGCTTCCTTTGTGGTTACATTTTAAATCTCACCTATAATGTTAAGTCTTTAATTCTTACTTTAACAAAAGTTTTGCCTGTCTGTCACCAGAACCTTATTATTTCCATGAGATTTTGACTACTTCCATAAATAATTGCATAATCTAAGAACTGCCCTGCTGCCAGAGCAATGGGGAGGGCTCCAAGCTCAGATCACCAGGGCTTCACAGAGTACTGGGTCTGTTCCAGGTTTCAGAGATTTACAGGACTGGGAGTTTTAAAATGTTCATGCTCACAGGAAAAATGCTCTTCTCGTGGTTGAAACTTGCTGTGAACCTCCAGAAAAAGTGTGAGTTGAGTGTGTTTTATTGACTTGCTCAAATATTGAGTGAGTGCAATTTCAGCTTTTTTTAACAATCCCAGACCAAAAGAAAGTGAAATAACTGATACCCACCTTGTTCATATTTAACATTAGTTTGAACAGGAGCCTAGTGGCTTCTTGATGCATCCATCCATCTCTAGGGTAAAAAAAAAAAAATCCAGCCTGTAGATCAAGGGCGTAGCAGATGTGCTCAGTCTTTTGCCTTCAAGGATTGTTCTCTGAATTCTTGTAGTGGTTTTATCTCAAATTTGAACAGCTCAGTTTCTCAGTGAAATAATTAATTACTCAGATGGAATACTCTGTTTGCAGTAGAGAGGTCTACAAGCAGGGTGTCTGCAGAAATGTAAATGTTCAAGCTGTTCATAATCCTTATGTGTGATATTTGAAAATTGGGATTATTTCCACAAGAAGACATCTTTGTGCATTATCAAGGCAGGAAAAATTACAAACAGAAAATTCAAATACAAGCGGATAAAATATATTCCCCTTCTTTTGGGCTGTTTTCTTTATTTACTTTAAAGTAACTAGAATTTTAAAAACTAAGTGAAATTTTGGGTTGGTGACAAGCTTGGCACAGTTCATTTTAAAATTGAATTTAAACAAAGAATTGGCTGATTCAGAATCTTAGGCTGCCTGTGTTTTGAAGGCAACTAAAACATCATTATCCCTGTGTGATAAGATAAAGGACCAGATTTGTTCAGGAAAACGTTCCTTGTTCCATTCTGGAATTAATTTTTTAAAAATACATTGCTATTTTATGCTTGTCTGAAGTATTTTTGGAAAAATTATGTATTATCTGTTGAAATGGAGAGAAGATTTCCCCCCCCACCCCTTTATGCAGACAGGGATGTTTGAGTTACACAGGTGCAACTCCCATTCTTTTTTTTTTTTTCTTTTCAATGGCAGAGTTTGGCCCTTTCCACCCTTCCAATCAATCCAACAGCAGCATTTCCCTCCTGGTTTGGAAAGCTGAATAAAGTTATATATTTCCCATTTCTTGACTGTTTTGGCATTCCTCCCTGAAAGGGAGGAAAAGCCTTACAAAGTTTCCTTTGGCCTAAACCCCAAAACATCTGCTGCAGCTGAGGGAAGCCAAGTCTGGCCGTGGTGGTGCCCACAGTGGGGTCTGTGGGGTGGCCAGCAGCCCCCAGGGCCCTTCCTGGGGAGCGGGGATGGCTGGGGGGAAGTTTTAGGCTGCTAAAATTAGGAAGGGTTAAGGCACAGAAGAAATAACATGGAATTATAACATGGTTTGGGTTGGAAGGGACCTTAAAGTTCATCTGGTTCTGACCTGGCCACTAGGAGATGAGTCTACACTCCCCTCGTGCCTTTGGAGATATTGTGAGTTCATTTTTGCTTCAGTCTTACTTGATTACCCTTTCTTTTTCTTTTTTTTTTTTTTTCCTGATAAAATAAATATTAAATAGCCTGTTGAGCAAACTAAAAGACCACAAAATATTTTTAAGGTTTATGGGAACATGAGAGAGGGCTGGTTTTTCACAAACCAAACAACTGCATTGCTGTGTTCAGGTCATGCTGAACACTGAACAGCCAAATGCTTGTGCTCCTTCTGCTCCAAAACTCTGCTGCCCAAGCAAATGAGGGCAGTTTCAGTGGTCCCACCGACTGTCCCCGTGCATGGTGGTGAAAAGCAAAGCATTCTCTTTCAAACCCACAAGAAGAAGGATTGTTTTAATCAGCATTAGCTGGTATTTGCTGAGGGTGTGTGCACGGACACTGGGAGCTGACTTGTGGAAATTTGTTAAGCTACGAATGAATGAAGCTGAGCTGAGAACCTCAGTCATACACAGGGCACTGTCTGCCAGCTGCTTGGGAGCTCATGGAATGAAATCCATGGAGAGAAGAAGGCAGTTTGGAAGCACAAGACTCTCTCAGGGCTGACAGGACTCCTTTGCTGAGGAGGGGGGAGCTTCTGCCCTCTCGTTTTCTCTATTCCGTGTCCTATAAAAGCGAAGATGATAAATGCTAGTTTTTGTTTCACTTGGAGCATCTGGGGGATAAATGCTCTGAGGGCTGCAAATGCCTAATGACTATAAAGAGCGAGAATAAGCTGCCAAAACCAGGTACCTTAAAAACTCTGTAAGCCTAACCAAGCCCCTTCCCTATCTATTCCTCCGTATCTGGCTTCTTGTAAAATTCCTCTTCAGGTAAGAGGGACACTTCTGCTGTCTGGCAGCTTGGCAGGACCAGCGTTCAGGCTCGTATCAGCGGGATGAGAATTTTAATTGAGAATGAAGCTACTCAAGCTCATTAAGCTGGTCTTAATTCGTAGCTTAAAGGTAGCTAGTTTCCATTAAAAGCCAGATATAAATATATGCACACAGTGTGACCTGCTGGATGCCTTGGGTTTTGCTTTCCATCACAGAGCTTCCTGGGGACTAATCACTCTTCCCAAGGGAGCAAACAAGGGGGTGAGAAAAAAAGATGAAATTCCCACTGCAGAGCTTTTAGCAGAGCCCTTGGTTTGGGGAAAGACTTTTTCTTTCCTTCCAAAGGAAAAGACAAAGCTCTGATGCCCCAGAGCCCTTCAGCTTGGGCCAAGACATGGGCACAGCTCCAGTGAAAGAAAAATGCTTTTGGTGAGCTTCAGGTCTCCTTGTTCTCCTTCCATCATTATGGTGTTGTTTTGGAAATATCTTTACTTCTCTTCTACAGCCTTAGGAAACTAATAAGTATCTGTTACTACTCTGAGAGCAACTCGGGCTTTTCTTCTAAGTGTTTGTGGAGAAAAACTTTCTATCCAGCTGGCAGCTTATCTAAATTAAAGCAGAGGACACCGAGGTGAGCACTGTGACTGCCAGGTGTTCCACTGAGTATACTCTGCTCTGTGGTCTAGGTTTTATTGGCAGCCTATTTTTCCCTTTAACATCCTCAGTTTCTTGCAAAGAGACGGGGTACAGATATTTTTCCAAATGGTGTTAAAAGTTCTTCTTTTGCTAGAGGCCAGTAGTGATGCTTCTCCTTCTTTTGCACCAAAAGCGGTTCTTCAGGTGTGTATTTAAATATAAAACACATAGATGGGATCTTTGTCTGGTACATGCCATACACATGCCCAGCATGAAAAAATAGTCTTCAAGTCTTCTGTTTAGGTCATGTGTGGTGCAGCTGCAAAATATGGTAGAAGAAAGTTTTTTATGCATTTTTGGAGCATGCTGTGTCACAGCCATTACACAGAACCAGTCTTGAGACATCCCCCTCATCCCCACCTCTCTTTCCCCTCACTCCTCTCTGCCCCCAAGGATCATCTCTGGGCCAGAGAAGTGTGTGCTTGCAAAGCAGGTAAAAGGCACCCTTGTAAGGTAAAACAGGGGTGCAGCTGAAGCATAGGTTTGATAAGGTTGCTAAAGCAATTATAACATCAAGATGATCGATTTTGTGGAAATGTGGAAAGGAAATAATTGTGTGTTTAGTTACAGTTCAGAGTAAATTCAAGAAAATGCTAAGTAGATGGTGAAGCTATAAACAGTTTCATAACCTAGGAAAATGTCAGATCTGAATGTTCAAACTAAACTTTCTGATATTTTTTATTCTCACTTCTCCTGGTTATGATATAATCATGCTTCAAATGTGAGAAATAAGGACAAAGCCTGTTCAGATGCATACCCACATAACCTTAATATTTGTATGTATACCTACTGTCAGTAGTTGCTATTCTGAAGGCACTTGTTGCCAATACTGCTTTTAGAACACTTAATGTTTTTTCATTGTATGGGGCTGCTCTTCCTCTGCAAAACAAAATCAGAGTGAAAGAAACACGCTTTCATCATTGTTTTTTGTGGTGTTCACACAGTTCTTTCCAACCTGGTCCATGCTGATAGTTTCAAACATTTCTCAGTACACTGCATTTTCAACTTGTTAAAATTCTGGTTTGTGCAGTTAGGTGTACAGTTTTTTAATTTGCTGTTCATCTCAAAAAACAAACAAACAAACAAACAAACAAAAAAACCACCCCAAAACAAAACCTGCAAAAGACCCCTGACATAATAACTGTTGATTTCTATTAAATAATAGTCAAAAATAAAGACAGTTAAAGGACATTGGATTTACAATTCCCTAACTTTTGGAGCCATGTGGGTGAAAGGCAGGAGGCAGAGAATTGAAAACAGGCACAGACCTACAGTCAGGGAAACTACAGCCAAATATTATGATGACATCTCTGTCCTTCAGTCAGCATGTGTTAAATTAAGAACAACGGTTGATAACGTCCTTCAGGAAGGACATCTTTTCATTCCCTGAAGCTATAAGATATATGACACCACCAGTGATGAATTCCTGGGGCCACAGGAGAACAGATTGCCCTTGAATCCCCTCTTCTCCAGTGTCCTTAGGAATGGACTCCCCACCCGTGTCATTGTCGAGGCGAGTAAGAGGACACCTCTTGGTTTTCTTTAAGAATTTAAATGGCAAAAGGAACATGAAGCAATTCCCCAGCTCCAGATGTGGATCTATACATGACAGAGAAGAATGCAGTCATGTAGGGCTGTGTCTGGAAGGGCACAGCTTCACCCGTTTATCAAGAACGGCTATTTGATCAAATAAAAATCCCAACAGATCCTGACAACCACCTGGTGGTGCGTGTGCCACAGCCAAAACTATCAACGTGTCGAGTGCAAGAGCTGATCACAGCTACGGGCTAAATCCTGCAGAGAATCAGGAGCTGTCTGCTCACATCCCGTTTTGAAAGGAAAGGTTGGCTTTTTACTGCCAAACAGCAGAATTCCAGACTTTATGCCACAATTACAGTTGCACTGGCACTGCCTGCCTGCTTTCCTAGTTATGGCATTTCTGGGCATCTTCCACGCAAAATAGAAATACATTCTCACAGTCTTGGTGCGAAGGGAGAAGTCTCTGAAGACTTTTTGGTTTAGAGGAAGGGACAGGCAACTTTTTATCAAGTATTTTTTCCTCAGTTTAAGGTTAATATCCTTTAAGGGCCTCATGTATCTGGGGTCCCACCCATGCCATCAGCAGTAATAAAAAACTCACAAAATATTCAATGATTCTGTTCAGTGACAGCTTCTGGAAATACTGGGCCTCACCAACATTTTTTGCTGTGAGAAGTAAGTGAAAACGTAGGTTATATAAATTAGGAAATAAAAAGGGCTTTGAGTATTTCCAATAATTAGCAAGCTGTGTTGAACAATCAAATTTTAAGTCAAAATTTTAACTGCAGAAAGATCCATTTCAGGTTCTTTGTGCATTTCATTCTGTGACTTGGTTACACTTTTTTATTAGAAAGGGCTTATCTGCCTGCAAGTCCTTTCACTGCAGCTCGTTATTTCAAATGTGTATTTCCCTTTGGTTTCTTCTGTGGCAGTTTTAACTCCCTTCAGCAGAGATGTACAAAGCCTCCCTTAGATTCAGTGTATGATAAAATATATATATACACTTTATCTATTTCATGTCCAAGACTAATTCCAAATGTGATTTTATTTTTAAGTGAGCACTTATGACCTGCTTTATTTGACTGAATTCATGATTTTTCAGGAGTATGTTAGGGATATATATCAAAAACTATTATCTGACATACATTCCTACAAAGACATAAAGCAGGAGCAAGTCCCATCTTTGTTCAAAAACATCAGATTTGAGTGCTAGAGAGGTTTAAAATGAAAATTCTTTTGGTTTTAACCAGTTTCCTCTAATACACAGTGAACCCAGGGTAACTCACTGAGTGCTTGCAGAAGTCTGGGCTGATGCCCAGGTATCCAAGTCCTTTCAAATAATCAGCCTGTCTTCTCTCACTCTCCAACATCGGGTCCGCAGGGCCATGATGTAATATGGGAGATTTTGGGGTCTGAGGGAGAAGTCCTCTGGAAATTAAAGCAGCAGTTACCTCTGCTGAGTCTGGAGTCTGGCACTGGGCTCTTCTTTCCCTCTCTGCCGGAATCATTAGGCAGTCTGGACTCCTCTTTCTGCTCTCCCATCTTTTCATGGGGAAAATGGGGAAGGGAAGGATGGAGCGGGACAGCAAAGACAGAGCCCACCTCAGGGTGTGCATTCTGTGGCTGTCCACGTGTGTCTGACTGAGTTTTACCTTGGGCTACGAACCCTGCCAGCACTGAAGGCCCCTGGTGTCTGACTCAGCTCTGGCCAGCACAGACCAGTTTGTTTTGAGGATGTCAGCGGGGCTCAGCAGAGAACCCCACTGCTCATCTCGCTAATTCACATTGGTGCATAAGTGCCTGCATCTCACTCATTCACGTCTGACACTCCCAATACCAAGGAAACACATCCCTTCAAATTTTGAACGCTACACTTTTTCTTCAGAGGCCTGAAGTGAAGCAGCCCATGTGATCTTCAATTTCCCCAGACTCACAGAGGACTTTGGGGTGTATGGAAGGGAGCTCTGTCACTGGATTCATCTACAGGCAAAAATAAATCACTAGAAATTTTTTAATTATTACATTTACAGTGAAACAAATGGGGAAAAAAAAAAGACAAACCTCAGTCAAGGATCTTTATTTGCAAACTAAACCACAACCAGATTTAAGTGACTGTTTTGGACTGATGTGTCAGGACTTTGGGGGTATTAGAGAGTCTTTTTTCTTAGTCAGTGTTACTGTGTGGATCATGCGAGCTTGTTGTCACCCATAACACCGAGGGGTGTGGTCAGGCAGTGCTTTGACCCCAGAGGAATGTGGAATCTCAACGCTCCACAAACTTATTTCTTCAATTTATGAAACAGTGTTACAGAAGACACCGCTTCGAAAGCAAATCTTTGTGAGTTTCACCTCAAGTACCTATAAAAAGTCTCTAATATCTAGGAAGTCTAAGATGTAACATTCCAGGGGATATTTCCATGGAAGGGTAGAAATATATTTGTGGAAGAGGGAAAGAATCTGTTGCTTGAGAAAGGAAAACTCAAAATGTTTTTCCTCCGGCTGTGGATTGCAAGGTGTTGTAGTGGTTGCTCATGCCGTGGCTCTGTGCAAAGGCTGAAACGTGTGCTGTGAAATAAAGGAAATGAGATGATAAAATGAAATATAAAATATTTAATGAAATAATTAAAATATCCTGAGCAGTACAGAGAAGCCAGACCAGCGGTCCTGGTATCATGGCTTAGGGGCAAAGTGTGGGACCTGATTTAATTCAGGTTTGCAGAAAAAAGGAAGTACGGGGGTGCTCACGGGGCGTTATTTACCAGTATTGCTCCTGAGAACACTGGGCTGCTCTGTGTCGCTCCTGCTGATTACATCATTTCAGAATAAGCTGGATAAAATTCTGGAAAATGCTCTGTCAGGAACCCTTTTGACCAGGAGTGGGGAAAAACATTAAGCAGTAGGAATCTCAGCCAAATACTCCCATTTCATTTTATTTTATCACTTTAAAGATTTACCATTTCCTTGACTGACTTCTATGACAACTTTGTCTTGGGTGTTAATGTGGTCTTTAATTTATTTTTTTAAAATTATTTTTACACATGGCACTATTTCTCTCTCAAATGGGTTCTGAGTAGGGGTGGCTTTTCCCGATACTCACTTTGTCAGATCAGCAGAGACAATTGAAAGGAAGTTTCCTTTGATAATTTATCATCACAGGATAATCTTCCTGAGCAAGCAAATGAAAGAAAGCACGATATGATTCATTCCAGCTCAGAGGCACTTCTGAAAATCATGGAGATGGCAAAGGGTGATCATATCTTAAAGTCCCAAAAACGGGAGCTGGGTTTTCTGGTCCTTCTTATTACCCTTACCAGACTTCTTAAGAGGTCTTACTATTATCTTACCTCTTTCTTTGTTTTTAACATTAATATTTTGATAACTAACAGGTATTAGAAGCTCCCTGTATGATTTGGGAGACATTAGAATTTGTACTTGTTGCTAGGTCAGCTGATAGGACTCAGAAGTCAAGATCGGAGGCCGCATTCAGGATGTTGTGACTGTTCTTTTTGTCTGCTCATCTGTAAAATGAAGATCATCTTTGGATTCACGGCAGCCAAAACTTAGGTGTAAAGGACTTGAGGACGTGGTTAGAACATTCTTGTGTTCACGGGGCTGACAATGGAAGAATATATCTGAAACAGAGGTTTAGAAAATAATTTTATTAAATTAAGGATTAAAAGTTATTTTTAATTCTATCCAACTTTTCTCTTGAAAGCCACAGAGGAAAATGAGCGGTTTTAAATGTTTGTTTGGTTTTTTTTTTCCCCCTGAATGTTTTGAATGCCTCATTGGGGACAAATCAAAGGGAACTATAAAAGGTCAGTACTTTAAAACAATAAAAAAATCTTCACGATCAGCAATCCAAATTTCATGTTTAAAGAGAGAAGGTTGCAATTTTGGTTTATAAATTTTGCCCAGTAATTCAGGTAAGCAAAATAGATACATATATATAAAAAAAAATTGAGAACTGGGATTTTTCCTGTTTGCAAGAGAGTAATACTGATCACCCTGAGAGAGAAATCAGTAAAGGTTAGGAGATGTGTCCGATGGAGGATCAAGAATGGGTGAAGGCAGCAGGAGTTCAAAGCAGGGAATTTTGAGTATGAAGAACAAGCAGGCAGCAAAATAGACTCTCAAAAACCCCCCAAACAAATAAAAAGAACCCAAGAAAACCCCCAAATCAAATCCCAAAACAAAGTCAAGGATGGAAGAAAGACAAAAGACCTCAAACAATGAGAGAACTTTGAAATTTTTCCTGTTTCCATGAAGGCTCTGCCAGCAGCTGAGGAGCAGAGGCTGAAAGCAGCAGGTGCAGACTGAAATCTACCCAGCATGGGTGCTCTTTATCAGGAGGGCTTTGTTCCATTTCTCCCCTGTGGCCCTCCTGGCACGAAGAGCCATTCCAACATTGCCTTCCTAAGGCAGAATCTGTGCTGGGAGGAGTTTGAGCCGTGAGTCTGGTCTGCATCACTGTTTACTCCATGTGTTGACAGGTTGCCATGTGCCCTGAGGCTTTTTTCTCCCATCTCTTCTTTTCTCCCTCGGTCGAAGAATTTTTTTTCCTCTGCCTCTTTGTGAGAAATCCCTGTGTTCACCAAAATGAATACTGTGTCGGGGAAGTGGAGAAAATGGGTGGCAAGCTTGTGGAGAGAAGATATTTCTATTTCTTGTGTAGCATTAAGGTCTTTTTTGTAGTGAAAATACTCTGTCCTTATGTCTGCATCCCATCTCATCAGTTACTGATAAAAACTTGGTGGTGTTTTACAGCGGGAGCTTGCTCGGGACAGACCTCTTGGTGTGTGGTGGATAAACACATTGTTGACTTTTGATTGGGTGCTTCAGTAGATTTTAGGCCAGTTAACTGCAAAGGGATGGATGAAAGTGGAGGAATACAACAGGGATGGAGACGTGAGAGGACGTTGGTGAAAATGGGGAGAAAAAACTGCCCATTTTGTGCTTAAAATGGTAACAGATTTTGTGCCAAGTGGTAAGGAGACAAACACAGAAACCAGAGCAGCTGCTGAGACTGTAAACCAAAGAATTTCTGGAGAAGGAATTGATTATTCCGCTCAGCAGGACTATCTGGATGTTTTGCCCAGTGGTGAATTTGACAACACAGCTGATAGCCATGAAGGGATACGCTCTCTTTTCTCACAACACTTAGCTCATCCCTGGGAATTCATATCTGAGCAAAGTCTCTTCCAACAGAAAATTGAAGCATCCCTGAAAGAGTCACTCACAGTAAGATAAAAGATGTATTAGAGCTGTAAGATTTTCGAGCAACAAAAGTCTTTATTTACTGGTTGAGTTATAAATCTACAGTAATTTGGATGGCTTGACAAGGGTGATTTCTTCTTTGCAACTCAGTTAAAAACTTCAAACCCCCATGTGATACATGAAAATTTATTTCTTTGGCAAGCAAAGGATGCTCTCGTTGCTGACTCTGTTCGTTTTCAAAAATTGACACTTCAGAAAGAAGACAAGAAATTTTACTCTCACTGAGAAAGATAAAGAATGGCTTGGCTTATTACTCTGATGTCTGTCTAATTCATAGCCCAAAACGTAGTTGATCCTAGATCATATAAACTACAGCGCTGCTGTTGGCACATGGAAAAAAAGTTACTCAGAAAACTTTATTATTTTATAAACAAAATTATCAGCAGCACAAAAGACAACAGAGAATTTGAATGTACATGAATGCAGAACAAATTATTACTCTTCCTCAAAACAAAGTCACAAATAAGAAGATTAAATAGAAAATCACTGCCAAAGTGTGTGTGTGCAGCTACTATTCATGGCTTGGACTGTGCCACCAAATCACTGCCTGTGGGTCCTACGTGGCCTCAACAAAGGTAATTGGCACCAAATTATTTAATATAACGTTTAGCTGACTTTTGAGGTTTTTTTAATAACTGTTCTTGGACACCTGGATTTCTTTTCCTGTTTCTTCTTTATTTTTTCCCCCGTTTTGTCTCTGAAGCCTTGTATTATTTTAGATTAGGCCAGAATGAACGGTGCTTGTTTACCATATAAAGTCACATCCTTTGCTTGCAAAATCAGTAATTTTCCAACCCAAGAGCAATTTACGCAAAGTTTTACAGTTTTATTGGTCTCCAATGGCAGGATATAATTTCAGAAACAGAGAAGCCCTCAAGAAAACATGGATTTTCATATGCCTCACTCTCTAGGACTAAGTAGTCAGTTGGGGAAGGAGGAAGGAAAGGAGGAAGTAAGCAGTTGATATTAATCCAAGTAGATGATTTTGCCAAAACTACCCATGAGACAGCAGCGACTTTTTCTTGAGAGATGAATCAATCTTTCTTTGTGATATTTCAACAACTTTTTCTTTCTTTTTTGCAAAGGAAATGCTTTTCAAATTTGACAGCGCTTGATAGCCCTGACAATAATGCATCCCAATTCCTGAAAAGAAGGAAATGGAGTACTAGGGAAAATCAATGTGTCGCTTCTATTCAAACAAGAGTTTCAGGGCTATTCATTCAAAAAAATTTCAAGATAAACTCCAAATTTGAAGGAACCGAGTGTTGTATCCCCTGTTTTAGGAGTGTGTATTGGGACAACATGAGCATTGCAGAAAGGAAGATAATTTGTTAAGCTGAGAAAATTAAAACAAGAATGAAAGATTTCGTTGCCTGCACTGAAAGGGGACGTTTGGCTCCGTTAAGGGTGGAGTGATAATAACTGGGAATTGGATGAATCTGAGAGGAAAGAGAGGGAAAGACTCCAATGCAGTGTGTTTTGTGACAGCAGCAACAGAGGCAGCAGAGTGGGAAAGCTTGGCCCTTTTCAGAGATGTTGGAAAGAGGAAAAAAGTGGTGGAGAAGGCATGCTGAGAGTCATCACCAGGAGACAGCAAAAAAAAAACCCGTGAGCAGTGAGATTCCATCACCTCCAGTCATGTAAACAGCAGGGGGGCTGACAAAAAGTATGGGAACTTTGGCTGCTCCAGGATGAAGAAGTGGGAAAACACCAGAACTCGTGATACAAGGGTGTACCGAGGGGAAAATAAACATGATTCAGGAGTGAGGCTGCTTGGGAGTGTTTTGACAGGATCATTTTAAAGCTCATGCTCCTAATGGAAGTTTTCAGTATGGACAAACTATTATCAGGAAAGTATCCTTTTGGCCAAAATTAGAGCAACCCCAGGGACCAATCCCAAAATATCTTGCACGATTCCGTAGGAAATGCTGACTGGAGATGTGTGAGGATAACAGAACAGGAAAACTGTACGATATTAACTTTTCTGTGCGTGTGAGCCTCAAGTTTATTGTGAAAACATGAAAAAAAATGTGCCCAGTGAGTAGTTCTGAAAGCACAAAACCACTGAAGATAAGAACACTTCTGTCTTGTTGCCTCCTTCTTTGGGGCTCCAGAGTGAAAAGAGCTTCTGAGTCTTATGTTTTGTTTCCTTTTCATAGGTTTCTTCACAGGGTTTTGTGTAGTGCTATTAGAGTTTTCAGGCTTTGTGTTTCTTGTTTACCTTACTAAACAAATCAGTTTTTAAATGTCCTATTTTTAATCACAAAATAAATGTGCAAGTGAACGTGAGATAAAGCTGCTTTCATGGCAGAGATACTTATTAGCACTCTGGGGAAAAAAAAAAAAACAAAAACATAGAGAGATGTAAAATATTTATTATTAAATTTAGTATTTGGAATGAACATTTAGCAAATTTTAGGCTTTGTAAACCATCTGTCTGACCCAGTTTATCATTCCAAATGTCCATAGTGCTAAGAATGGTAGTTGAAACACATAGAATTTTTAAAGGGTCTTTTGGTTTTTTAGCTTCTTAATATGTTTTACTATCTCTTTATTAGTATATCTGTTCTACCTGTCTGTAGATGCTGGGGGAAATTATTATTTTAAGAGGTGTTTTTTTTTCCACCCAAAAAACCTCAAGTGACTCCACCTTAATCTCGCTGACCAAACTTAATGGAAGTAACTGAAAGGTGGAGGATAATTCTGTAAATGGTTTCACCTCCCTGTTCTCATGACCACAGCAGAGTTTATTCTTCCAGAGCTAGAGAGCAAAAAGCCAGCGGCTGGTACCAGTAAATTGCTGAACTTCAGTTATATGAACTCAAGAAGAAGATTAGTCTTGTCCAAAAATAAATTGACAGGCCTTAAATGTTACAGAAGTAATTGATTATTTACTTAGCTTCAGCAAGGTAGGTGTTAACCATCAGAAAGAAACTCCCCAAACTTGTCAAGACTGAGAAAATGAAGCTCTTGATACTCTTTTATCACATTAAATGTACACGTTTACAGCCTGTTCCAAAGATTAGATGGATGGTCCACTCTAATTCATGGACTAGAAAGGAACACAGGCATTAATGGGGGGGGGGAAAAAGGGGGTTGGACAGCTGTGGTACCTGCTCCCTTGAATATAAAATGTTGTAGTATATTGCTCCTGTTCCAGCCAAACCCAATTTGCAGTAGATGATTGTTGATATAATGGCCAAGCTGAGGCAGAATATAGCACAGCAATACTCTGAGGCCGCAGGTTTAATTCTTCCCCTTGCTCCTGCCAAACAGCACACGAACATCAAGCCCTTGGTGTTGCATGAGGTACCTGGGCTCATTTGTTTCCAGTTCACTGGGACCACAGTTACATTGCAGGCACTGCTGACATTTAAATATCAGCCAGATGTGGTTGTGATTTTATTTCTGACTCCACCAGCCAAATTGTGTGAGCCACCCCCTGCTGAAGGAGATCATGCAACTTGCTGGAAGAACCTTTCGGGCAAAAATTGTCAGCCTGCTATGATCTTCTTCCTATCTCTCCCCAGTGATTCCATTTAAATGCATTCTGCTTTACAAAGGAAATCAAAGTTGCTAACTGTAGTTAATTCCAGTCACAAACTGCAATAAACTGCAATGAGCTTAGATATACTGAAGGAAGAATTCATTCTCCTGTTTTGCAAATACTAAAGACTATAAATGGAGCCCACTTATTTTGAATTTTTTCACACACTATTCAGAATCCCCACTCTCAGGATATTTTGCCATAGCATGGGCCATCTGCACCTTTTCTATCTGTGTATAACTTGACACAGGGTGGGTGTAACAGTTCTGCCTTGTAAATTCCCAAAATATCAAAACAGAAAGACGAGGAGCTACTGGAGAGGGTCCAGCAGACAGCCACAAAAATGATGAGGGAGCACCTCTCTTTTGAGGAGAGCCTGAGGGAGCTGAGCCTATTTAGGCCAGAGAAGTGAAGACTGAGAGGGGATCTCATCATTGCATTTAAATATCTCAAAGGCAGTGTCAAGAGGATGGTGACCAGTGACAGGATGAGGAGCATTTGCCATAAACTAAACCACAAGTTCCACCCCAAAGAGAGGAAGAACTTCTTTACTCTGAGGGTGGCAGAGCCCTGGAACAGCTGCCCAGGGAGGTTGTGGATTCTCCCTCTCTGGAGATATTCAACCCCCACCTGGACATGTTCCTGTGCCTCTGCCCTGGGTGATCTCCAGAGGTATCTTCCAACCCTAACTATCCTGTGCTCCTGTGATATTGCCTTCCCAGTTAGCAGGGACAGAAGAAACAAATTATTTTGCAGTCACTAAAGGCAAATTTTAAAACAGTTACAATGCAATATTATAAAACACAGATATTTTCAAACAGTTCATATAAATCTCATGTCTTCGGTTTGTGCTATATATCAGTTCCTTTTTTAGCCTTAATGACGTGATCATTCTGTATTTTACTCTTTAACATTATTCATCATTTAAGTTACGCAGGAAAGATGGATACTTTCAGTCCCTTTTCCAATTTAGCTCCATGACAGACCCACCAAACGTTAGGAAGTAAAAATCCATTTCTTTGAGGTAAAAGATGGGCTTTCTGGGGCTCTCCTCCAGTGATTCTTTTAGAACCACATCCTGTCTCTTTTCCTTGCCACTGTAGGATGCACAAGCTGATCCTGGCATTTTCTTTGGGTTGGGTTTTTTTCCCCTCTTTGTTTCCTTCTCCACTTTCCCCGCCAACCAAGAGCAGAGAGTTAGAGGTTAATAACAAGTACTGTGCTTGTTGGAAGGAAGTCCCAATGACTTTTTGAGGCTCCTTGCCCTGTTTGGAGCCCCCTAAAATGAGATGAACCCCACTAGGCCATGCTGAGCCTTCCAGAGCTGCCCCTGGGCCTACTGCTGCTGCTGTTCTGAAGTCCAGCAGAGCCAAAGTCACCCCTTTACCCTTTTAGAAAATCTCTTTTTTCCCTCCCCCTGCCTGGGTATCATCAGTTTTGGTGCTTCAAAATACCCCATGAAGTGCTGAAGAGCATGCTGACCCCAGCAAGATTGATGTCAGAATTCCAAATAACAGATGCAGGGCTGGGCTTTTACCCCTGCTGGGAAATGAATAGAATTTGGAGATCAGGTAAATGAGAAAGGGAAATCTCATCATTTTCTTCAGCGCTCATAAGTGGATTCACACCACATATCAGGCTTTGAACAAAATGTCTCTTCATCAATTTTCAGTTTGAAATTATCAAACTGATGTAAGCGCTCAAAGGCTTTTATTTTTCAAGGTGAGATAAGTGGTCTTTTGCAAACTAGTCCACGTCTCTCTATCTGAAACAAAAAGAAATCCAAATTTTACTGTCATTTTGATTTTATAAAAATATAATTTCACTGTGGTATGATTTAGATAAATTTCATTCTTGGATTATATATAGCTTAAAAATGTGATGAACAGGATGTCTTTGGGTCTTCTTATGTTAATGAACTTATTCTCCATGCAGAGCAAATGACAATATAACTTTATAGGGTGACCAGTAACTCCTGCCTGTACTAGGCACGTCCAAACCTCTGTATCTCCACCTCACAGCACTGAGGTAACTGAGGCATTGTTACATTCTTCCTCTCCTGCTGCAGACAAATGGGAATGAGAGCATGTTTCTGAAAAATGAACATTTCCTCTATTTAATATCTGGTTTTTACTTTTTAATGAGTGATCAGCGAAAGAGAATTGAAAAGCTTCAATCTTAATGAATCATATATATTTTTCTATATTGAGGAACTTCCTGAAGTGGGAGTATCTAGGCAGAGAGAAGAAAAGCAGTTCCTTGGAATACCTTAATCACCAAGACCCAACAATAACCATCTTGGACCTTTCTGCTGTCCGAGAGAGAAGGAATCTCTGGCCAAATGAGTCCTCTCCTGTACCTACCACCATATGGAAGTGCTTTTCAAGAAACTGTTCCTTGAGGATTTGGAAAGCAGAGGAAATGATTTTCATGATTGTTTTAGGACTTCATAAGGGATGGAGATAAATTCTTTGCCTCACCCACAACTGACAGCTAGTGCAAGAGCCCATGCCGACAGGAAATTCAAATTTTCTGCTGGATATCAACGTCATCCCTACTTAACTCTGGAAAGTGGGGTTAAAGGACGAGCTGTGGTTACAGTCTGTGGAAACTAAAAGCATTGTTGCCTGAGATGCTGTTGTGAAGAGCTGAGGTTTTCTAGGCACAGAGCCAGCATTTCTTCCCCCTTATTTAACAAACTGGGCTCCAGAGACGTTAATAATTTCAAGTGGCAGATTACAGTATGCAGCGGTGGTGAGGATATGAGGTGGGTTTATTTTAAGTAGTTGGAGAGGGCGTTCTTTTCTTCCTAACATTTTTCAGGCCCAGATTTGAATTCCCAGAGCTGTAATCCAAAAGGGACTGTTACATCAATTTGATGGAACTCCTGTTTTCCACAGGCTGTTACACTTCACACAGTTAACATTGTGTTGAGTCTAGGAACTTGTGCTGGCATAACACTCAATTCCTAGGAAGGTATCAACTTGAAGGTATCGCACCATGTCCCTCAGGGGTGTGTTCTAGTTGTTTATGTGATGTGCTTTTGAATAAGTTAATCAAGCTGTTACTTGTTTTAACTGAAATTGGTTTAATTGCCAGCTATTTTCTCTCTTGAGCCATTGTTAACTGGTTTAAATAATCCTTAATGTTAAGTTTCTTTACCCGAGTTTTGAGAGAGATAAGCAAGCAGGCTCTAAGTATCTTGCTGTATGACTTGGCCAGCTGCTCTCAAGTAATTTTGTAGATCTCAGTCTTTATCCTAAGATTTCAACATATTTTAAACCCCTTGTTATTCTTCAAAGGACTTTATCAAGAACCCAAATCAACTATAACAATGTTATCAGCCATTGTCACGTTTAAATTGAATAGATAGTTGCCTAGAAGTGATCCCTAAAAATTTCTTATTAAACAAACTTTTCACAGTTGATTAACTGCTCATTTAGAATTTCATATTTGAGAAGCAGTGAAGTCTGAATCCATATAATACATGCTTTGTTATTATGTGCTATTAATTGGGAGATGTGTAGAACAAGGTCAAAAATCTCCCAAAAGTCTAATTTTAACATATCAGTTATCAGTTTATTGTCTAAACTCCTTACCTTATTAAAGATGCCATTGTGATTATTGGGCACTTGTCTTTCATAGGATAGTATTCCCTAAAACGTGGCTTTTGAATCCTTACTATATTTTTCGTTGTTTTTTTTTTTTTTTTCTTAGATTGATTTCCCTCCCTTACCATTATATGTATTTTCTTGCGAACTTTAACAAAAATATACCTGGTTTGGCAATTTTTTAGAAGTAATAGCAAGCCAGAGATCTCTTCAAAATTTCTCGAGTCTTGAGCAAAAGTCATCATCACTCCTGGAGTTAAACTTTTTTTAATGACTAATTCTCTAATGGATATTGTCTAATGACACTGTTCTCCCTTACTAATGGACTGGAAAGTACTTCATTGCCTTCAAAGGATGTGATTATGTCATCCTAACTCTGTCTAAATAGAGAACTGTAATATCTGTTAAATGTCTCTCCCCTCGTGCTTATTGGAACTAAAGAGATGTGCAAGATGGAGCTGATCTGCCAGTTTTGAGCTAATTCTGCACTTTGCGAATTTTCAGGTGCCTCCTAGTCTAGGATTGCCATTAATGAGCCATTTTACAAGAGCTGTCTGACCCACACAGCATTTGCTCATTTTAAGGATGTATTTGTCCCATCACCCTCCCTATCTCATAACCAAACCCACCGTGG
Organism: Mohoua ochrocephala; assembly: GCA_013398855.1. NCBI lineage: Eukaryota > Metazoa > Chordata > Aves > Passeriformes > Acanthizidae > Mohoua > Mohoua ochrocephala. The sequence continues at coordinate 31,341 of VZTA01011367.1, read as the reverse complement.
CCCCCAACACAAAATTACAGACACGTCCTTTTCAGACAGGTTCTTTCGCCAAAGAATTTTCAATGCGTTGCGCAGAAGAGGCACATTCTTAGAAGCTTTCTTTGGAAGAGTGAAGTAACTTCTCCAGTGAGTTTTCTGTGTTCCCTCAGCACCACATCCCTGCTCTCAGGCTGTGCAGTAGCACACAGCCACGCAGGCAGAGAAGCCACGTGCAGGTGAGCAGTGCTTCTGTCCCACAGGAATTATTTGTTAGCTCATGAGATGAGCCTGCACTTTACACAAGTACCATGTGGGGAATAATCCTAACAGTGAAAAGCCAAAGAATCCCATTTCCCTCTTATTTTTACAGCAGAGAGCTGAGATAGTTCAATAATCATCTGAGCTGATTTATTGTCCACTTGTTTCAAAAGGAAAAGGAGAGTTAAAAATTCGGGGTGTGGAGCTCTCCAGAGTGGAATCAGTTTGGGGTCTGCCACTGCAGGCACTCTATTTGTGCAGACCCCTTGCACAGTGGCCCCTGCAGAGCCAAGTCCACATCCAGGGGCAGAAGTGCCAGGGGGGGACTTGGAGTTACTTCTGGAAATGAGCTGGGCACTCTGTGGAACATCTGCTTGGAGTGATACCACAGCAGCTGTGATGATCTAAGAGCAAACAAAGCACTTCAGAATTCAATCGTACAAAATGGCCTTTGAGGAGGATGATAAATGACCTAAATTAAGCCACAATTTTTAAGTACATCATTTGAGCCTTGCCCATAATGAACACTCTCCTCAAGATTTCTTGCACCTGTCACTGTTGGAAAACAACTAGCACTCACCTGTCTGTTGTTTAAGGTTGTGTTCTCTGCACATTATTTGTCAAACAGCATCTGAAGCATTGGCATAAGGAATTAGCGTGTTGGCTTTTTGGTTCCCTTTTGGCATGCCGCTTCCTGGTACGCACCTGGCAGGAACTCAGAGAATAACTTGTGTCTGGAAGCAAAAAAAGTCTGTCTTGGCCCAGAGTTCCTTTGATAAAAAGTGGTTTTTATATTCATGTTTCTAAAATTATTTTGGGGTTCTCCATATCTCAAAATAGCAAGGAATAATTAACCATTTGCCAGGATGATGAAGCTGGAAGGCAGTAGCGTTTTAAATAAATTGTGCAGGTGTAGTTTCCTTGATAACAGCGCTTTTAACTGCTGGATTGGTGAAGCACGTTTTGTGCTTGAAACTAAAGCATGATGAAAATGTCGTTATGTTATTTGCTCCATCATCTTGTATTTCGTACTCTGCTTCTTGCTAAACATTAGTGTCACCGAATCCATTGCTGAAATCCTTTTCAGGACTTAAATAGGTCTGGTTTGCGGCCATCAGATCTGAAGATTGGCAGTCGTCTAGGCTTTGGAGCTGTGTTAGTACTTGATAATCTATTTTTGGGTCTTGCATTTTCTTTTTGGTTGAGTGGAGGTCGTTTAAGTGCTAGTCCACAGGTTGTGCTTGAATTGAGCTTGAAAATGTGGCTACTAAAACCTTAAACCCAAGCCAAAGTGAGGAGCCAGAACTATAACTTTCGAAAATCGATTTTCCTAGAACTATTTTTAAGTAATTTCTTCCATTACCTCATTAATATCTGTATCTTCCCCTGCTCTTTTTTCCCTGCATACCATTTCAGTGAAGTAAAAGATTACGGTTGTGGGCAATAAAAGAAAAATATGGGGTTATGAAATGAATTTAATTTTTCAGGCTCTTTTTACCAAGTGACACTGCGAGGGCCCACTGGCTGCTCAGTGCTCCACGCTCCCCAAGCACTGGGGTTGCTTGCAGATGTCCCACCTCTGGGATGGCTGCAATGCTGGGGCCATAAAAATGACTAAAAGGTGAAGATTAAAATGAAGCATGGGACTGCTTTCTGCCTTCTCCCGAGGCTCTAAATCTCACAGAGGTTTTCAATGGCTCTGAAGTTCCATCTCGAAATGGGGAGGAAAAAAAATTGTAAAGCAAAACTTTGTCATTTTGATTCCAGGAGGTAAAAAGTCAAATGTTGTAAGCTCGCTGCACTGACTTTGATTCTTGCCAGTGGTCCAACAAAATTGTGCCATTTTGAAAATCAAAGTGACTGAGAGTGTGATGTGCATTTGTGCAAAGCAAATGCCAGACTTGTATGCTGGAGTATTCATGATCCACAGTTTTGGATTCATAAACAAGTGTTTGAGCCAAGGGTCCTTAAGTACCAGCCTGATGGAGACCAGAAACACTGCTATTTACTTATCTGGCTGACGTGGACTGATCAATACTCCTTCAAGAGTGAATATTTGAAGAAACTAATTCACTCTTTGTTTGCAATGTTGAAGGAATTAATTGAACAATTTTTGGTAATGAAAACATGATTGGAAATTGCAGCCTGATTACACAGCAGACGAAGAAAAATGCAGCGGTTACCTTTTCCTTCATGAATTAGCTCCTCTGTTACAATAAATGCTATTGCAAGGGGTCAGACATGGGTAGGTTACAACACAGACAGCACCTTTATAGTACCCTTAACTGTTGGGAGATATTTAGAGGGTATGAATAGTTAATGAAATAGCTAAAATTCCATAATTAATTTGTCACATTGTTTCCTTTTAACACTCTAAATGTGCCCTTTTCCAAACTAAACTCGGACAGCTCCAGATTTCTGAAGATTGGGTTTGTATACAGGAACAGTGCCACCGTCCCTTCCTGCCTTCCCTCCTGCCTTCACTTTTTGATCTCTTTTAACCTCTGCAAGCAGGGCCAAGTCCATGCAAAGCATCACAACTGAGTTTTCAGGTGTTTGCTTGCACTGAATTTTGTGAAAGACAAATTGACATGATCCATTTTTTCTAGTTCACAGAAAATAATTCATATCACACTTTTTGCCTGGCAAGACCTTGCAGAAACATCTTCCTCTGGGAGGGAGACTCTCCTATTGATGTGATTTAATCATGTGGCACAAAAGATTTCTTGTTTGGAGGGGCCATCAGGAACTGCCCTCCTTCACAAGCATGTGGATTCCTAAAGGGTTCTCTTTAATCATCCTGGTTCCCATTCAGGAACTTCCTCTCCCTTGTTAGGTGGAAGCTGTGGCAGGAGAAGTGACTGGGGAAGTATTCACACGTTACATTATACAAGTTCTGCTGATAATAAGCCTTCAAAGCTCATAAATCAACTTTAGCAGTCAATGGTTTTTAAATGGGAGTTTGATTTTATTTTTTTTTCTGTACTGGAGTAATTTACATTATTTTTTAGAGTTTTACTCGAGCTACAACAGAGCTAGAGAGGCCTCCAGTAAGAGCTCATGCCTGGGATACTCCCACGGGCTCCAGGCTGTGGGAGACTCTTCCATAGCCAGAAGAGTTGGAGCTCTGTGAGCTATCCCGGGTTCTGCATTTCCAATTAGAGCACTGGAAACTCCATAAATTAACCAGAGCATCTCTACAGAGGGAGGCATTTTCTGTCCTCAGCCTGTAACCCAGACACAGCTTCCATTGATTTTGTTTTGGGTTTTATTTCCTCGGGACATTATAGATGTGATACTCAAAAGGAAGGGAAGTCAATGTCATGAATGGATCTACTTCTTCTCGCTTACAATGCAACAGAGAGCCCTTCCAGATGAGGAACATATTCAGGTTCCCATAACATGCATAATTGCAACACCTCTAAAAGTTTATTTCATATATAAATTACCAAAATAATCACATTACTGCTACAGTCCTTTTTAGGTAGGCAGAAAACAGTGTAGGTTTGTCTTTTTTAGATGACTTTGCAGGCAGCAGAATTCAAATGTTACGTGTCCTCTTGGGCTGTGAATATTGTCCTTACAGATAATAAATTACCCACGCTTTAGGAAGAAATAGGATTCCTCTATAATTTCAATAGTTTGCATTCTAAAAATAATATAATTGTAATAGTTTGATTTATTTTTATTTCATTCGTCATCTAAAATATATTATTTCTGTATAAAACCCCCATTATAACACTAATAATATTAATTCCCTTCAATGGTATTTTAAATATGTTGGTTGTTTCACTGATAAAAATGACTAAAAAGTAGGGGGGGAAAAAAAGTGCAAATACTAATTTTATGGCTTTTTAATTTGCAGTAATTTTTCAAAACTTGCCAGAAACTGAAATCTGGGGAGAAGCCTGACCCCAGCCCACCATTAGAGAACTTACTGAAATTGTGCTTTTTATGAAAAGAAAATATCCTGACTGCTCTTATTTCAACTGTGGCACATGGGTAGAAAATATACACAATAATTTTATAGTCAGAAAAAGGTCTGTAGTACCAGCACAGGCTGTTTGTATACCCTGTAAGGGGATGTGCCCTGGCAGTTGGAATAATCTGTAAATTTAGGATACCTCTCTAATACCTTCTAACGTAGTGTTGAAGCCAAATGGCTGCCAGATGGATGCTATGCAATATAAGAATTTTTATAAGCTTATACAAAAAAGTAGCTTTGTATAAGAAAGTATTTTTTTCTGTAGCTTCTTCCCATAAGAATATTCTCGACCCAGGCTAATTTGTTCATGCCAAATATCTTAAGTTTAAATGGTAACCATCAAATGAGCAATTTTACTCAGAACACATCTGCATCCTACAACTCTGCAGACAAGGATGCTGGCCCGTAGGAAAAGGGATTTACTTTTTGGGAGCTTTCCCAAGCAGACTTGGAGTTTGAAAGAGCAATTTAAAATGTAAAAAAAAGAAAGAAAGAAAGAAACCAAAAGGGCCAGAAATGCTTTATTTCAGTGTTTATTTCCACTGAATTCATATACAGGAAATTGAGGAAGATTGTCCTGCAGTGGGCTAATTGGAAGGTGTAGGAACATCAGAATAGTGTTCTAGGGCTGAGTAAAACACTTCCCTCCTCAGATGCTCACAGAAAAATTCACTGGTATTCAGCAAATTGCTAGTTAACCTCCAGTATTTGTGGTGAACCCTGATTCATTTGGGCTGTGGAGCGAACTGGAGGCAAACACCTCAAATAAAATATTTTAATTTCTCTTCAGATTGCCACTAACTCCAAGTCATCCCGTGTTCCTGCAGTGCCACCTCTCTGTGGGCAAAAATGAAATGGGAAATTATCCTATTTGTGCTCTCACAGGGCTCTGGAGGTGGGTGGCCAAGCACCGTGATGGCTGGGAGTTGAAATTACCTATTGTTCTCTCCTTTCTGCACTGCCAGGGCATGGGGAGATGCCTGGCCTGGCCTGGGATAAGGAGGTAAGGGACCTAAAATCGCCAGGCCAGCTCTGGTAGGCAGTTCTGTCACTCATGTAGAGAAAAGAGGGTACCTAGGTGCCCTAATTGAGGGAAAATGGCACCCCAAGCCCATAATAAGGGGAAAGCCTTCATAACAGGAAAGACATGAGCTGAAACTTAACTTCTTTTGGTATTTTAACCTGACAACCCCAAATTGCAAACCTGTATGAGCACAGCCTGCCTGTGTCAAGCCATCAAGAGGAGAGTTAAGTGTAACACACCCTCTGAAACTTGTCCTTCTTCCTTTGAATGAATCTTGTTCTGTCAGATGAGTTTAGGTTGTCCCTAAAACAAAGTGAGGCTGTTCTTGCTTCTTTCTTACAAGAGATTCCTACAGAAGTTGTTCAGAGTGTGGAACATTCACAGAAAGGGATGTGAGATATCATCCACTCCATATTATTTTAGCAGTAAATTAAAGCTGGGGACCTCTAACAAAATTATAAAGATGGTTAGATTACTAGGGAAGGAGTTCAGCCCAATTCCAGCACGTGAAACTGCAAAACGGATCTCGCTGGCTCCATTAAGAGGTTCAAGAATTGTAACAGGGGTCTCCAGATTTCTATTAAAATAGTATATGTAGTATGATTACAATGCATTATATCTCTATATAATATTTATTCATTTCCCCAGTCTTTTGAACTTCATGATCCTTTGATCAATTATTTTCAGAGAAGGAAATTGAAATTTCTTACATGGCAACTTTGACAAATGTGCAGCATATATATGGTGTAGCATTCTCGTGGGGGAACTTCAGAAATAAAATTAGTTCCATCAACATGCCATGAGTTCATTGGCTTGGGCCTTTCCTGAACCCTTTGTCATCGTGAATGTGCAAGGGATTCTTTCACCTTTATCCTCTTTTTAGAATCATTGTCTAAGATCATTCTTATTGCTCTTCCTAATTACCTTTCCCAGCAATTTACCCTTCCTTTCTCAATATGGGTTTAATAACAAAGTATAATTTCCCCATGGAAAAATAAGTGCAGGAAAAAAAAAAATATATATATATATGAGTGTATAGAAGTGCATGCACACATATATATACATAATTTAGTGCAAAAATTACTGTCTCAGCAGGCAATATACGTCTTCCATTTAGGAGCAGGCCAAAGATGATGATAAAATCATTAATTCTGTCAATATAAATGCTAAATAGAAATGGGAAATTGGTTCTCTGCCTTGTGTCACATTTTCTCCGGTAGGAAATTACAGCAGAGAAATTCAATCTGACGAACTTTCTGTGTTTATAGCCCCCTCATCAAAGGTACAGCACACGATAGGCAATAAATAGTGTGACACCTCTTAATTAAACAGTGCTATTGTTTAGCCCAAAATAAATGCATTTCTTTGCTTGGCCAGCGAGCAAACTGCAAGCTCCCTCAGGAATCATAACATAAAGAGGCCATAAAAGTTAACCAAAATCAAATTGACAAACCCACACTAATTATTTCTGGCATTACAGCAGTGCAAATGCGGCTATAGGCTGGTAGATAATAGATGCAAGCCCATTAGTAGTAAAGCACTGAATGTTTTAATGTTTGTAAAGAGAACCTTTTTTACCTTTATGCCCAGTATTCTATGCTTTGTACAATTTTCTAAATTGCTATCTTAGGTGTGTTTGCAAGTTGAATTTATAAAAGCACTATTTCTGGTGGAAAATGACTACATCATAGCTGGGGAAAACTCTTACAGACAGATGTAAACTTTGATTTTCACACTGGATGATAGCAAGGGCTTGTAGAAAGGTGATGAAGAGAAGGAAATAGAAAGAAGGCACAAGAAATGAGTCTGATTTTACAGTGTGAGTTCAGACACAACAAGAAGATTTTGAATGATCTTCCATGTATATCTGTGATTTGCTTTTCCAAACACACAGAATACTTCTTGTTGGTTGTGGATGTGAATTCAGTTTCGACCAAAGGTTGTAAAAAATGAATCACCTTTTTAATCTCTCCTTCTGTGATCTCTTTAATTATTTGTATAAATTTATCTTCCTAGTAGGAAGGAAAGTATTTAAAAAAAAATCATAGAAGACCAGGGTATTAACATGAATTTCTAAATGCAATCAATTGCTTTTATAAATATAAAAATTTTCTAGAAATCTGAATTCTTTTCTTCATGCTTTACCTGCAATTTCCCTAAAAGCTCAGTCAAGGACTGCAAGAAAGAGAAGTGCTGCTCTTCCACGTAAGACACTTGACCCACAAGGGAATGTGTTTGCTTTAGACCCAACCGCTGTATTTTACAATGAACAAATCAGTAAATGGAATCATTACTTCTGCTCTCACCCATGGAGTGAATACAAAAAATCAAAACTCAGTACAGGGAGAAGAAACTTAGCTCACGTCATTGTTGGGTTGTGGAAATAAAAGCCAGGATCATCCTACAACTGCAAAACGCAGAGAGCTCCCACCATAAGGCAGCAAGATCCACTTGGGTTTTTTATCCTCAAGTTCTGCTCAGCGTGGTTTTTTGCATCTGAGGGTCCAATCCTGCAGGACTAACCTGTGTTCTAACCATGCACACGTGGGGCTTTTTGGCACTGCTTAACCTTCCTTCTGCACTGCCTCCTTCCCAGAGTGAGCTGCTACATCCAGTGGCTGCTGCAAGGAGCTGGAAAGCCTCTGGCTAACACAGCACGGGCCTCACCACCCTGGCCCATGTGGGCAAGAAGGATGCCTGGTACAGGGATGGAAATGCCCCTGGGGCAAGGCATTGGGACCTGTTGGTGGCATCCAGGGGAACCATCATCAGTACCAGTGGAACCAGAGTCCTATTTCTTTGATTTAGTGACAGAAACAGCTCAGGGAGCAGAGATTTAGGATTCCTTTTCCACTCAATTCGAGCATTGGAGAGATTTCACATTGAAGACCAAATGTTGGTGTAAAACACCAATCTTGGTGTTTTACTTAACTTTGAACAGACAAATGTGCTGTTATTGCGCGTCCAAGTTGCCTTCATATGAAAAGATAGCTGGTGCTTGGCTTTACAGGCAAAAAGTCTCGATTAAAAATCATCCTAAAAGCAGTTGCTTCCTGTAACTCCTAAGTAATACTAATAGGTATTGTTGAACTCCCAGATGCACAGAGGCATTTTAAATGATGCATGTCTCTTTTACTAGCTAACCTTTACTGATCTTTCAAGTCGTGTTATCTTTAGGAATCAATAGTCTACCAGCAAAAGGAATTATGAAAACATGGAAAGTGCTCAAAGATCCGTGACTTCGAGTGCAAATGATGGAAAACCCTCAACTCAAATTACTGTTTGAAATATAGTTACTCATAAGGGCAAACAAGCCTTTTGCTTTGCCCATTAACCCGAGCATGAACAACATTAAAAAGCACCACAGCTGAACTCTGAGCCCCGCTGAGGATGAAGTGTTTGTTATTGCTGTGTTCATCTGCAGGACTCTCGAGCGCACTGCGGCTCTGTGGCTGGAATACAGAACGAGCCTGATTGCTATCAGGAAAACAGATTCTGCAACCACCCTGCTGTCAGAGATGGATTTTACTGTGCTTTCAAAACTGAGGGATTGCTCCAAAACCCGGTGTGCTGCACGGAATGCAAATGCGGTGCTGTTTTATTTGACTAAAGTTCTGAATGGTTTATGCTTTTTACTATGTGGAGCATAGCAGAACTTGTCTAGGAAGGTAAAATACTATTCACATAGAAAATTTAGATTCAAAATTAGGGACTGGGGGGAAAAGAAATGGCAATGAGAGGGAGCAATTAAACACAAAGTAATTTTTTCAAAGGTTGTGGCAAATTCTCCCTCTCCAAACGTTTAATCCAGTTTGGGTGGTTTTGAAGGACATGTAAAATCAAAACCGGTGTGAAGGATGGTTACCAGAGGGTTTAGTCAGCAGTGGGAAAACTTGTCAAGTTTTAAGTTTTACCTTTCTTTCAGAAGTTCTGGGCCAGCATCAGGATTGTCCCAGCAGCCAGCCCACCACCATTTTCTCAAGGCTCTTCATGAGTGCACCTTCACGGCATCTGGGCATTTCCAGTCCACAGCTTTTATTGACTCAAGATTTGTATTTTCCTTGTATCGGCAACCCTTAAAAAACATACTTTTCTTCACATATTCAGCCAGTTCTCTGAGGTAACTTCAGAAACTGTTCCCAACCAACTCTACTTTTGAGGGTCCTTAGCTTAAAATAAACCTGAAAATTGTGAACATCAGGAAAGGAGCTTGGGGATACCCCACCTCACCACGCATGATATGGATTTTAATATCGGTATAATGTGTTGACTGCAGCATTTCTCTCTGTCTCTACTAGAACTTAGAAAATGTCTCTGAATTCCTTATACCACACCCCTGCACTTGGAAACCTTGGAATTTCTTGAAATCTTTCAGCAAAGAGGTAGAGTAAGACCATATGAGCAAAACCTTGTAGCTTTGGAGGGTAGAGGAGAAGCAAAACTTTTCAACTTCTAATCAGACTTAACTGGGAATGTTCAGATATGATTTCCTTTTTGTTTGCCTACTAAATTTAGTACAGACTGACATTCTCATCTTTCTCTGGTGTGATTTCACTGAAAGTAAGAAAATTGAACTGATTTTTGTAATATCTTAAGCCATAATTGCTCTATTTATTTTAAGTGGTGGCTCAGTTTAAAGCAAAGTTGTAGAAATACAACATTTTGCTAGCTGATACCAAATACGTAGCTTAATGTAGGGTAAAAAGGTAATAAGAAATATTAAACACTGGGAATTGGTATTGTGAAGGAAATATGTTTCTTTTCTTTGAAGCCATCTTTTATTTATGAAAATGGAATTTTTTACATTTCAGCTGAATAGAAGTATTTGTGCACACTGGTAATGTTTTCCTTTTGCATTCCTATTCATAAAACTTATCAATTCTCCCTCTATGCTAATTTTTCGGAGGTTTTTTTAGCCCCTCGGTATTTAAGCTTCTGGGAATGTGTCTGCCCAGAATTTTTCCTGAAATGTATAAAATAGAGAAATGAAGCCACATTTTCTTAAAAGAAGTAGGACTTAAGGAAAACCCAGTTATTCCTAGTAACAATATAACTGTGTTTCCTTTGTCCTTTTTTTTTTTTTTATGAAGTGTCTGAAATTATTTTGCGACTTGTGGAAATTTAAAATGAAAAACACTGTGAAATTATCTGTATAATGTAAATATCAATATAAATAATATAAATATAGTCTGGAAATTCACTAGGAGAGGCCCACTGTGAATGTCATCTTGTGTGGGAGGCATTCTGCCCAAGCACTTTCTTGTTGTGTGTGTTAAAAATACCTATGGATCCTGCATGCTCGTGCCAAACAGAAAGTGCAAAGAAATTCAGGCCCACAAGGAGACCACCTCTAGACTGAGAGGAAACATATGCTCCAGAAGCAGTGCTCTTTTTCATTCATCCAGCCTGGCATAATCTTCACATTCCCAGACTGACTCTTGTCAGGATTTAAAAAATGAGTGTGGGGGCAGCTGGAGTAGTTTCCGTTCCACTTTATTTAAGCTGCGCCTCTTATCCTGCCACAGACTTGGCAGACAAATGCCAGTCTTCTTCAACTCTTGGTGGGGATGACTAAACCAAAGCCCTGGTATTGATTTTAGGATGATTTAGTGCCCCCGTGTCAGGAAGATGTCCATGGATTCTTTTATTCATGCTGTTACAGGAACGACTTAAATTGGCAAGGATTCACAGTTCAGACTTCATCTCTAATCCCTATTAACGGAATAGCATTGCTTTTCATTAGCTGCTAATGAATGATTGGGTAGGGCTGTGTGCTTTCTGAGCGGCCTCAGACCACCACACCCTGTGTTACTGGCCTCACTTGCTGTCTCCGTGAGATTTTCCTGACTCGTTTGTTCTGAAGAAAGTTTAACATACCCTTGCACTGAGTTTCTTTATGCATTTTATATATATATATAATTATTTCAAAGTACGTTTATTTATTTCAACTTATCCCTCTCTAAGAACAAAACTCCACAGACCTCTAGAAATAAAAGTGCAAATGCCTGGAGGAGGAGGAAATGCCGAGTACCAGACAGTCAGGGCAGGGCAAAACTGAGATCAACATGGGAGAAAAGGCCAACAGTTAAAATCAGACTAATGCAGATAATCTGTGCATAATGTTTTGGGGGTCCTTTTTCACATTCTTTGGATGTTTATATGTGCAAAGAAGTCAGGACAAGATGCATTCAGTAAAATCATAACATAAGCATGAAAGCATTGCAGTTTAACTAAAGTGAATGTGGGAGGCAAAAACCAGCATAAATACTCAAGTTTTATCAGGATTCAGAAATTATATTGCAACTTATGGCTGTGTTGGACACAACAAAACAGATCTGTCCGTATGAGGAAAGGTAGCCTTGGGTTCATGCCAGGCTCAAATGCAAGGAACAAGACGAATATAAACCCAAATTTTATCTCTATTTCATCGTGTTTGTGAACTCTAAATGCGTCTAAGATCACCTGTGTGGAGTTGCAAATCCGATGGTCAGTGAACCCAAAATTGAGTAATATTAAGCAGAGTAATTTTTTTAAAAACAAAATTGCATGATATTGATGTTTATTGATGATATTGGAGTTTAGGACAGAGAGAATGGGAATGTCTTCCAGTTTCTAAGAGGAGTTGGTTTCTGGGTGTTGAATTTCTGTATCATTCCTGATAACAAGCAACGCACATTCAGTACAACTCAGTTCAACCACGTGCAACAGCAGTAAAAACAAACATGCTGGCCAGCCTCAGGAAAGGTTAGTCAAAACTTAATCTATTTTTATGCCAGGTCAAACATATGAGAGGGAAAACAAATTTTCTGACAATTCTCTACATTTTAGCTCTTTCTATTCCTTGTGTTCTTTTTTCCATATATTGAATTGCTGCAATGAGAAAATGACTGTTTCAATTTTTACAGCTAATGATTAAAATAGCCAGACAGCACCAGGAAACTATCAGAAGAAGATCCTTCTTGAAAAATAAAAGGAAGGCTTATACCCCCTTTCCTCTTCCTTCAGGTAAAAGCCTTGTTTGAGGATTCTTGGTGAACAAATCCCAACTGCCTTATTTATCCCACATCCTTTTCTGGTGAAAAATACCAGATTTGTTTCTTTCACAGTAAGGCTGCACCGTGGGTATTTCATTTATCTCACCTTTTAGGAACCTTTAAATCTATTTGTGTGTTTGTTTCACTAGCTGCTGAACCTAGAGGATTTTAGGGGTTCCAACTTGAGTGGAGAGCTTCGTGTTTCCCCTGAAAATTCTGACCACAGCAGTGGGAGAAACACAACACTTGTAGTTTTACCGGGCGTGGTAAAAAATGGAAATGATATTCACATTTAGGCTGCAGAAGGTGTTTGCTGGTGCCATGTGGAGATTGCTGAGCTTGGAATGGAGTGACCAAGCAGGGACGGAGGGAAAGCCCTGGATTTGCCCCAGCTGTGCTGGATGATTTTCTTCCCATGGAGAAAGAGCTGAAAAGGCAACTGTGAATGACAGCCTTGTACAAGGGTGGGCTTTCCACATTTCCTCCCTGCACGCCTCACTCCTTGGGCAAGGCCCTTGGATATTGAGTCCTTAAAACTACTTTAATAATGGCGGAAAATGAATATGAGGTATTGCCAGCAAAAATATATTAATCAATTTCAGAGTAATAAAAAGTCATTGAATTCATGGAGAGCACAGGTTTGGAAAGCTGAAGGGGTGCAGGCTTGCCAGCTCCACTTCCTTTCTGGATGCTGCTACTGAGTCACAAGGGTGTTTGACTGATCCAGAGATGGGTGGGTGCAGTCCCCTTAATCATGCAAAAAACCCAATAATTGATGAGAAATCTTCGGGGTAAAACAAGCATAGCTGGAGAGGTTTGGGGGATTTTTGTTATTGGTCAAAATGAAGAAATAAGGAAAAAATTATTATGTCCTCAGAATTTAAACAGAAAATGTTTTATCAAAGAAAATCTGTAATTTTACTTTGTTTTAGCCTAAAACTTTCCCATTAACTCCGAAGAAATTTGGTTTTTTATACTGTTTTTCCTTTGAACTTCAGCTTCTAAATGAGAAATGACCCTTCAAAATTATTTCAATACCATTCCTCTCTCCCAAAATTGAAAAGGAAATATTTTAGCATTTCCACAATATTTCCCACAGATTTCTTTCAACCAACGCTCTATGCTGAATCTGCCTTCAGTTTCTCAACAGTTTTGGTTTTGGCACAATTCAGTTTTCCACTGACTCCACCAATCTTTTCAAAAAATACCTGACTTTGATCATGTGTCCCCTCATAAGAAATAGGTGTGTCTGTCTGGGAACAGCTAACGCAAAAAAATAAGAGACTGCAAGTGTTTAAATGAAATTATTAAGGAATTAGGGTGATCAGGAGGGAAGGGAGCTGTTGAGCAGAGGCTTACTTTTAAATTTTTATGTGCTTGTGATTTCTGAAATTATCTGGAGATCTTGACAGAGTATTTCAGAGTAATACCTTCTATAATATATAGGGTGGAGAGGCTTATGTTGTTGTGAATATTGTGATTTTTTTCCCTGTGTATCTTGGCTGCAGATAGGATATAGAGTCTTGAAGTCCTTTTCCCTGTACTAGAGCTCTGCAAGGTTTAAAGGTCTTTTAAGTCAGATTTTCCAGAGTGACTTGCAAAGCTAAGTACAATCCCTGACACCTCCAGGGGTTTAGTATCTGCCCTCAGGAAATCCACATCTCCTCACTTTTTAATTCTTGGATTTGGACCTCAGCAGTGCTAATCATAACAAGAAAAAAAAAAAAAGTGAATGAATATTTGGTATAATAAATGTTCTCAACATAATAGAAAGCCATGGAGAAGTGAGAGGAAAACTGAAGAGCTGTTTTCATAATGACCATGATTAAGATTGTTATGTTGGAGCACCATGTTATATTTCAAATGGCTTAGCACAGAAGTACCAATACTGGGGGGGTTTAAGTCATTACTTCTGAAGCTTCCTTCTGGTAGAGTGAGAATAAGATTGGCCATATTAATGTATAAAGAAAAATGTTATTTCATTTAGGCCCACAGAGTGCTCTCCATAATCAGGCCCAACACTGAGGACTGTGGTTTTAACACTAAAGCACCATGAAAGGTTAATCAGACCTGAAAATCCTGCTGTGAGATGGTGCTCTGATGAATGAATTCTTTATGTGCAAATGGGGGCAATTGACTCTCTGCACCTTTGAAAGGGGTATTGATCTTCCACTTGTGCTGTGGGTGCAGTGTTCTTAATTGGGCTATTTGATTTTTTGTTACATCTAATTTTGCCTGGTTTATATTTTAGTAGGAAAGGTTCCCATTTATTGAAGCCTGTACAGCAGTAACGAGATCGTCGTTTAAGCTAATTCTGTTTGTTTCAGTGCTAGAAAGGCTGCAAAACTGACTTATTGATTTTACTTATAATAAAATGCTGCTTAAAACATCTGTGGTAGCTGCAAGAATGCGGACTCAATTTCATCCTAAGAAAAAACACTCACAAAGGTTTTCCAGCTCTGAAGTGGTAGAACAAAATCATGTGAAGGAGGAGCTTCTTTACTTTAAGGGTAAATGACTGGAGGAAAAGGAGAGTGGGGTTGCATGAGGGGGGAATAGGGGAATATGTTTGATAGCTGAGTGTTTCATGACATTTCTTTCCTTACTGTTGAAGAAGCTCAGTGGGAGGACAGCAAACTCTGGGTCTCCAGACTCTGAAAGCTCGGCAGAGGTGAGAGCTGACTGAATATTCTTTGATGACAGCTGCCTCTACGGCCTCCTTGGCAGACCCTCCTTGGAAAGCTTCCACTGGAGGCTGCAAGCTCTCTCTGCTGAACAGCCAGAGAGCTTTCATGTTTTGTGAACTGTGAAAGCTGAACTTTCTTCAAGAACGGACCTTGTGTCCCAGCAAATTATCTAAAATGCTCTGTCCTTGATACTCACTAGATGCATTTCGATTAAATCCTGCCAGGTTTGTTTGCCCTGTGGAATAACTTGGTCTCTGACATATAAGATAATGTTAATGAATATGGAATTGCTATTAAAATAACGTCCAGGACCAGTATCCTCTGTACAACCTAGTCAAGCTTAATATTGCCTGACATTAGAGAAGAATGTGTTGCAGATAAGGGATGTCACCTGAGGTGCCTATAAAAGGGAAGGAAATGAGACTCTTTCAGGAAAATAAGTTACACTGACACAAGAAATTTTGCTGCAGTACCCTGTGCTGTGAGGGAGTTGCCTTTGACATGTTATCCAAGAAGGGAGTGTGCTTTCTACTGTGAGAGCCCCTCTTCTCCTGCAGGGCCTTACTGTTTCCTCAAGTATTGACACGTGTTCTTCTGCAGCAGCCAGGGTGAAAATGCTGATACAGTCCAGGCAGTACTTGAATTTCCATGCAAAGGCCTTTCAGCTTGAATTACTCATCCAGGACACACAGGCCGGAACTCTGCTGGCTCTCTCTGCTCCATTTGCAGCTGTTTGTCCCACATTAGCAAAGGCTGGTGTGTCTTTCTAAGTGCAAGAGCAGAAATGCTTCTCTTGTCAGGTCCAAGCAGATGTCTTCTGGAGAGAGAGATATAGGGAAAGGTCATTATAGATACATTTTGTGTCTGGAGTAAAGCTTGGGACAGAATTTTGTCCTTGATTCTTAAAAGACCAACTCCAGTAAAAGTATATAGGACAAAAATAGTTCCCAGCCTTCCCACTTTATCCCTGTGCTGGTGGGCCTAGACCAACTGAACAATCTCCCAGCTCCTTTTCTTCTCTGGGGACATTAAAAATCATCTTTCTTTATTATCAGCAATTAGGATTACTGGGCATCATTCTCCTCTTCAGTGTCCCAGGATCAATTCTTTGCATGCTCTAAGCTGGTCTAAATAATAATTGTGGTTAAATTGTCAAAAGAGAGAGGGTCACATTTTTCCTTTTGCCATCTTACCCTCCTTGCTTCTCTCTCTATCCGTCTTCTCAGGTAAGGCAGAATTTAACCTGAATCCTCAGTTCCATGGTTAGTTTGGCTGTATGGTTGCAAAGTTGCCCGTGTCAGCATGACAGCTGAGAGTGGTGACAGGGCAAGGCTGCAGTGCTGTCTCATGTTACAGCTCCTGTGAAAATCCTGCTGTAGCAAACAGGTTTCCTGCCTGACGTGTCAGCTAAGCCCAACTAAACGATCCAGGGCTACAAACAACTTCCTTGTGTCCCCTCTCTCCCTTCCCTCTCCACGGATCACACGCGATTAGTTTAAGCTTTCCATGCCTCAGACATTTTTCCTGCCCTACGTTTAACCACAATATCCTGTTTCTGCAGGTGCACATCCCTCTTTGCAGCCAGGGTTGTGTCGATCTCGGGGAATATTTTCCAGAAGCCGGTGGATGCACTCGCTGGAAGTTGTCTCCCATGTGCACAGTAACTGCTCACAGCTCAGCACTGCTGCATGCTTTTCTCTTCCATCTCTATCTAGGTTCTTCCCAGGACATTAGGATTTAAATTTTCTCCCTGTCATAATGACTGGTGCCTACTTGTTGCCTTTTCCTGGTCTTAAAATTAAGAGCCAGACACAGTTAGAGGGAAAGGGGTTTTTACCTCGGTATTTATTTAGGATCCTTGGTGCACCACATCGCCCAAGTGGAGTGCGTCGAAGTGCCCACCGGGATGGCACTGGAATGCACAAGGAATGCCCATGGAATGCACACCCCCGATAGATCGTGTGTACAACTCACAGGCCTTGCAAATGAGCACATCTATCAAAGATTCCCCAGTGAGAGACTTGAATGAATCCCCCGTGCTGAGGAGTCTCCCCCCTGGATGGGCCTGTCTCAGTTTACAGAATGTGTTCTAGAGAGGCCCTTGGTGTCTGGGGCTGTCTGACCCTCAGACGTGGCTCCCAGGATGTTTGGTCTCCTGGCTGAACGGGACACGGGGTGTGAGACTGAGGGAGTTACAAGTGTGGGGGCTAAAAGCACTGAGGATGTATAAAAGCTGTATAAAAGACTATATAAAGGGGTAGATAAAAGGGGTATATAAAAAAGGCAAAAAATCATCATGGCATCATACTCTGTTAGGATATTTCCTCCTGGGCAATTCATCAGCCCAGTAGTGTTAGCAGAACAACATCCCTTGCATATGCGAAGCAGAACCACAAACAGGTGAAATCAAGAGCAGCAGAGTACGAAACAGTAAGGCAAGTTGACACTTTGGAGTTTCAATTCCCTCCATGTGTCAAAATTTTGATGTTGGAGAAGTTTTCAGCTCTTCCTGTTTTCTCCATCTCTAGAAAGTTGAAAAGCTGAGTCATAAAGAAAGTCAAGCCCTTCTGTTTCAACATTCTAAAAACCAAGGGGTTAATGAATGTTCCAAGCATGCATTCAGCCTTTTGCTATGCAGAAAGTTGTAAATTTTATATGCTGTATCTTTCATTTGAATGTATGATTGACTTGGATTGTTTGTTTTTTGTTTTTTGTTTTGGTTTTTTTTTATTGTCTGAGAAATGTCTACTGTGCTGCTTGGGTTTTGACCCAGTCCTGGCAAAATAACGTCGTCAGAACCAATTGTGCTTTCCAACTACTTAAAAAAATCACTTTCTTCTGAAAGGGGTAAACAAGTTTTGAATCAGACTTCATATACCCAACTCCCAGCTAAACCAGGCATGGCAGGCACAAGGCCAGGAGAGATGTAGAAAAACTGACAGAACGGAGAGCTTTTATGTAAGGCAAAAATGCAGGTCAAGAAAAGCTATAAAGCAAAAGAAAAAGGGATTAAAGATGTCAGATGACCAGTAGCGAAGGCAAAACCTTTCAGAGAGAAATAATTTCTGCTGCAGGCTTTTTACAGTGCTTATGCCAATCTGGACTTAATATTGCTTTGAGAATCTATTGGAATGAACGAGAAGTGCTGTGGGAATGTAATTTTTAGTACCAGAATCTGTCTCTGAGAGTTACAGCCCAGGAGCATTTCTCAGCCATGGTTTTTTTTTTTCCTGACTGTACATTTTAATGTTACAAAGGTAAAACAAGTTTTTTAACTTTTGAATTCATATTTTTAGAAAAAAGTTTTACTGAAAGTGCTAACAAGAGTAATAATTTAGTATCGGTCTCAGATAGCAGTTTGTTATTTGGCCTATCTAGAATGAGATTAAATCATGCCTTCGTAATTTAATCCACTCCATTCAAGTTAAAATATTTTCTTGTAGGCTGAGAGAAGTTCCTGTCTCAAAGTTGTATATAACCTTATAAAAGAGAAATAGGATTTTCACTGTTGAAAACCATTTTCCAGGCAGTGGAAGGGACTTTTATTTTACGTGATGGTGGCTGTGCTGTGTCTCTAAACGGAGTGATTAGACGGTAAACAGGAGTTGAAGAGCAGAGGTGCAGTAAGAAAGAAGAAAATGTCAGGATGCACTTTTAGCACACGTTATTAGACCACAGCCTCTTTCGGTATGTAGGTAATTCAAGTAATTCTCCTTGTAGAGATAATTTATGTTTAGAAGCAGGTGCCTCCCTAGGTGGGGCTGGCAGATTGGTAAAGCAGTGGTAAAACCACACCCTATAAACAGGCAAACTGGGAAAAAAAAGAGGCACAACAGGGTGGTGTTTTCATGCCCACATTAATTTAATGATTTCTAAAGAGCCATCTTCCCTGGGGTTTGTCTTCTTATTGGTCAAACCTAAAAACCAGACCTCTTTGGGAGCATTTTTACCACTTGAGAAGCCCAGGGAACCTGGTGATGGCTCCAGTGCCATTAGCCAGGTCTCTCAAAGCCACAGACCAGGCCCTTGAGAAATTAGTGCCTAGAGCAGCATTACACAACGGGAAACGGAGTTGTAAAATGTTTCCCTGAGGCTCAGAATAAGTATTCTACATCCAGACCATATTCTTTCAAAGCCATGTAATGCTTTCAAAATACAGAGGCAGGCCGTGATTTTTAACCTTGTCTAAAAGCAGTTTGATACACTAAAAAACCCCCACAAATGCAAACATTGTGCTGATATATTTGCCCATATGTGATGATAAAGAGAACATATACTCGAAAGCAGCTCTCACGTGACACAGACACTACAATAGACCCCACACTGGACCCTTTTAAAGTTTGGGGGCCTGAAAGGGTGTGACAGGGCAGGAGTTTGTAGCAGTAAGGTATAAAAGGAGGTGATAAAGGGTTTTTCATGTCTTTTTCTGTCCTGCCCTTACCCCAGGACAAGCCAAAAGGAGACTTGCTGGCCTGTAGCAGAGCTGTTGAGTGCTTCTGTGCAGTCTGAGGGGTTTTTTTCTCTTGAAAATATTATATGAGTTTGCAGTATCTTGTCAGAACAACCGATGGTTTAAAATTGCCTCCTGCCAGCTGAGTTATTGCCTGTCTTAAATCATTATTCCAACAAAACCACCGGGACCCTGAGGCCACTAGAGGGTCTTGACTCCCTTCCCCAGGGTTCCTCCAGCCTGCCCAGGGTCCAGAACCCCACGTCAGCCCCCTGGGACTGTCAGCCCCTGCCCTCAGATGCCACAGCATGGCCACAGCCTCACAGAGCCCAGCCTGGCCCCACCTGTCCCCAGGGAGGTGCCCGGGGCTGGGGCTGCCCCAGTGCCCCTTCCTCAGGAAGGCTGAACCCCAAGGTGAAACCTTGGCTTGGTTTTTTTGGGGATTTTTGGAATCTGTGGCGTGTTTTGGCTTATTTCTCATCTCTTGTCACCGAACTCACAAAGGCACAGCCGTGTTGAAAAAAATTAGAAATAAAAGAATGAGCAGTCACATATTCAGGCGGCTGCCATTTGCAGCCTGTGTTTCGATGGAAATGGGAGGGTGAAGGTTCAGATTTCTGGCAAACAAGGGCAGAATTTTTTCTCTGATGAAGCCTGTGATGACTCACAAGCCGTGGCTGAAAATCATCCCCCCAAAACTGTCACTCCAGACCAGGCTCTGAATTTAAGTTTTCTGCAAGGCTGCATTAGGGTGCAAACCCCACATCTGAATCGCTGTTACTCTGGAAGAGATTTTTAATTCTTCCAGTTCCCTGTTGCTGATTTTAGACTTTTGCAACTGGGGTATGATTTGTTTGTGCCTGGGAGAGCTTCTGCCCTGAACTCAACATTGCCAGTAAAGGATAGGAGCTTGCTTATCTCCACTAGGTTTGTTTAAAAAGGAAGCCCTAGAAAACATTTGACTGCCATTTGCTCTCAGCTCCTATTTGCTTTCAGCATGGAAAAAGTATCTAAGCATCTTCCTAATGGATGGAACGCATCCTTTCCATTCTACAGAAGCTCTGTTTTAGAGGGGACTTGCTGCAAGCAGAGAGAGGAGTCTGACAGACTTTCTAAATATGTGGGCAAATTCTCTTTTTGATTTCTTTTTTTAGGTTTGGAGGGTTTGGGGTTTTATTTTTATTCTTAAATCCTTAGTTGCTTTCACGGTGTCTCCCTACCTCCTACTCAGTTTCTCACAAGTAGATCAACACACAATTACCTGAGTGCCAGAACAATCCAACCCCTTGCGAACATGACTGGACATTAAAAGTTCCTGTAGTAGATGAATGAAATTCAGTTTTTAAGAAAATTACAGCCCAGAAGTACATGGAAACATTGCATCAATCAAAAAAACCAGTGAAAGGAGCCTGAAATGGAAATGGAGCAGTGCTTAAGATGACCTAATGTTACGCATGCATGTGCTGTCTAGTATTGACTTCAAATAATTTTGGACATTTTAAAAGGTGATAATTTAAGTTTTAAGTTATTTTGACAGATGAATAATTATATTCTTCTGAAGTTCAATTACCTTAAAAAATGTCTTTTTTTTTTTTAACTGACAAAGCAATGTTTATCTGCAAAGACAACCATGTAAGAAGCAGATTTTAACTCCCTGAATATTAATTTACACAATGTTCTTGCTTTGGATCAATGGGAAAGGAGGAAACTGTGAGGAAAAATTACAGAATGTTTTCTTATAAGGAGAGAATTTTATCTTTACGGCCAAATCATCACTTGTGAACAAGGCCTTTGTCATATCGAAATGTTTAACAAAACCAAGGGTATTAAGTTTGTCATTATATTAAATTTTCAAATCCTCAGTTTTGAAGACATTATGCAATAGTCTATTTTCTGATTTCATCTGCAGCCATGCAACAATAGCAGGTTTTCCAGTAACTTGTGTCTTCTTTAAGGACACCTACTGTGAATTTGCACATTCCAGCAGCGTGGAATTGATATTACAATAACCAGGTTTTGGAGACTTTCTCTGAGGTGCTCCCACAAGAATGTACTTACCCACTTTAACTCATTGCTCACTTGTACAGGACTCTGTGCACTCCATTTTTTCTTTCAGATGCAGAGCTATATTCTCACACAGAGATTTCAAAGTGGAGGAAAGAATTGATGGTGAATGTGAGGAAAATTACCTGAAGAATACCCAGAAAAGCAAAACTGTAGGATTTCCTAATACAGCATCACATCAAAACACCTCTGTCATGATGTGGTAATTGGAAAAGAATTTATGTAGTTACAGATGTCCAAAATCAAGACATTCTTCAGATTTGTGATAGATGATACCGAGACATCCACAGAGCCCGCCTTAATTCCAGATGTTGTTCTGCAGCTTTGGTCCCATATCAGGTTCTTCTGTCAAGTTAGGGTCTCTGGTGAGACAGCTGGGGCTGTTGATCCTTCAGCTAATGTTACTGGGAGATGAGGAAACCATCCAAAAAGCCTTGTGCCAGCAAGAATACAGGTCGATTTTGAAACACAGTGTTTAAAACCAGTGCCTTGTGAAGAACATCAGCAAGGTGGTTGTTTCTCTGAGGTACAAGCTGATTTCCGGGTCCTGCAAAATGTATGGAGTGATCCACAACATACTTTTACTAACAAAGAAAAGAAAAAGAATATTGGTTGCTCCTAGGACTTTTTAACATTGGAAGGGTCATATTTGTTTAAAAAAGGAAAAGAGAAAAGCTGAGGGCAAAAAAAAAGATGAGCTTGAGCTGTGCAGAATTTTCCTTGCCCTCCTTGACTGACTGGTTGAAACTCTGAAGGGTTAGAAAGCTGATCCTGGAAATGTAAAGACACGTTATACTGATTGGTAATGGACTTCACTCTTCTCCCCCCATGGCCCCTCAGTGCAGTGTTCACTGGACTTAGCACAGGGAAGTGCCTGAAATCTCAGTTTTCCCACAGCAGGAATGCCAGTTTGGGCAGAAATTTGGGAAGTCACAGAACAACCGAGTGAAACTCCTCACCATTATAAAAGAAATCTGAACGTTTTAGTCATTTCACAAGTGGCTGGTTCTACAACAGGACGTTACGTGCAATGAAATTAGTGTAATAACTGCCTTCTCTGAAGCTCAGGGAATGATGTGAGAATAAACACAATGCAGGAGCACAGCCTGGTCAAGCAGTCACCCTAACAGAGGGAATGATGTCATCTCCAAAGAGGATATCAGATGCTTCTCTAATTTACAGAGGGAAACCTTTTCCTGTAGTGCTTGCTGCAGTTCTGAAAGATGCCAACATTGGTTCTGTGCTGCTCCCAGTGGGCTGTAATTACAGTTATAAATGAGCTCTCCCTCCTGAGGATTAGCTCTGTCCTCTCTGAGCGACCGAAGGGAAATAGAAGCTGGAGCCAGGACTAGGCAAGGGATAAGTGCAAAGCTGGGGGTCAGGGAAGAACAGGGAAGGGAACAGACGAAGAGACCCTGTCAAGGCATCTGTGTTAATTCCTTATTTTAACTATAAGAAGAACAAACAAAATAGCTGCTCCAGTGAGTTATTTACATTAGTGTGCTTCAGAGCAGATGGAGGGCTTTATATCCCACTATGAAAGGCATGCAA
Source organism: Mohoua ochrocephala (assembly GCA_013398855.1). NCBI lineage: Eukaryota > Metazoa > Chordata > Aves > Passeriformes > Acanthizidae > Mohoua > Mohoua ochrocephala. The sequence goes on along the minus strand of VZTA01011367.1, from coordinate 8,309 downwards.
GTTACAGTGACATGAGTCCTAATTATGAACAACTTAAACTGCACCATCTGCATTTAACAAAGCTCCATATGCGGGGGGATGATCGAGCTTGGCTGCCTGCACTCGTTAGGAACACGTGCAAAATAGACACCGACGGGGAGAATCTGAAGATGCTCAGGCAGGCTGTGTGAGAGGAACTGGAAATGTTTGTGGTGTCCCTTCTGCCCTCGCTGACCACGCAGAAAACTGGGGGCAACAATCACCCCAAGGAAAGAATTACTGCCTCCTGTGGAGAGGGGCATCGATAAATAGATTTGCCAGTTTCAGCTTATTGGCTATCCACTCTTAGCTAACACCTGCTTTTTTTAAATTTAAAAAAAAAAAAAAAAACCAACAACTTCTCATTTTTTCTTTTTTTTTGTGGCAGAAAATTTCGCATCATCTTCCCCGTGGCAATCTGAGTAGACAGTGTGTAATTTTAGATGCCCAGATTGGAAGCCCAATCCTTTTGCCACTGACAGCTCCTCTGCCATGCAAATTTCAGCGTAAGGGATCTGTTGACTTCAGTTTAATGAGGGATAGGAAAATTAATCTTTCTTCTGAAAAAGAAAGTTTATTGAGACAAACAGCCCTAGTTAGCCAAAACACAAATTAATATCCAAAAGTTTGATTTGTAAGGGGGTCCTTCTATGCTCGGCAGTGGGAGGAATTGTTTTTCTGCTTCTCTAAAGACCATTAAACACAGTCTGTAACTGAGAAGAGATTTAGTAGGGCAGTGCTTATTTTCCTTCTGATATTAGCAATTAGCTCCACTGGAGAAAATCTGAAGACCTGAGCTACACTTAGCTGGTTCTTCCCCATAATTATGAGCACTTGGAATACGAGGGACTTCTGGACAGTGGGTAAAACTCTTCAAGTTGAAAAGGTAAAATTTCAAGTGGACACAAAATGCTTCTGTACGCTTGCATGTGGAAAAAAAAGGGTGAAGGAGGTCAGATATGTACGTGCCTCTGGTTATCATAGGTGATCTGCACTGCAGCTCCTCTGACTCTGTCTTCAGAGCTCCAAAAGCACAACCTAGCAACAGCAGTCTCCTAAATCCAGCCCTCTCACGGTCCTACCCTCGACCACCCTTTCTCTACCTCGCTCAGAAAGGCTTTGATCTGGAGCAATCTGAAGCAGAGTGAAGAGCCGGTGAACTCTTGAGATGACAAACATCTTGCTTTAGGAGGGTTTTGCGAATCATCTTTTAGTGAGAGAAGGCAGGGGCTGAGGGAGCTATTATTATACTGGATTCAGTTCCTCCTCAGGCTGGACTCTGTATCTCTGTGAGATAAAAACAAAATACTGAATTAGGAACAAAAAAAAGTGAAGTCTTTATAAGCAAAAGTAATTGGGTAAACACAGCATGATTGAAAAGTGAGAGGGGATCATTAAGGTTGTTTCCACAGAAATCTGGATGTGGGGGATTAAGCTGACTGTAATAGATTCCTCCCACCTCTGTTTCCCCCCTTTCCATTCTGCCGCCTCTGATATGGAGATTTACACTGACCTCTGGGCTTCTAAACCTTGCAATTTGCCAGCTCTTTGATAGAAGCACATTCTCACTGGCCACTTAATTCCTTTCTGATCAGTATTACGTGACACCAGCAATCAGAGGGCCTTTGATTCACCAGGACAAAAGGGAGAATGGAAATGCGCTTTTTTCCCCCTAACACAGCACTGCCATGGTCCCATAAGCCAGCTGTAATCCTGGTTTCATTTCTTCTTTCCTGTTTTTCAGTGATTTTAGAAGCCCAGCTTCCAGCTAAGCAAGAACAAGATAAGACAAGGTCTTTTACCATTTGAATACTGAGGGAATAAATCTTTTTATCTCTCCCCAACTTCAGGTGCAGGAAGTAAAAAACCTTTTCTCTATGAACACTGAATAGGACCGGTCCATTTCACTTTCCCTGAAGCATTAGTTGCATTTCTAAAAGGAGACCTATTTAACCACATAAAACAGCAGGAAGTGTGAGGACAAAATGGAACTATTTTCAAGAGGACAACACTGAAGACTCAGACATAGCAGGCACAGGCAGTAAAACCACCCCCCAATGAAGTTGCAACTGGAGGGTTCTGGAGAAACTCCTTTAAATATTATTTCACGAATCTCAGGCCAACGTCTTCTTTACCATCAGAAGTATTTTAATACAAAATATGTAAATAATCAGGGTTAAAATTAAAAAGGAAACAGAATTTAGATGTAAGGCAAAAAGTTGTCTTTGTTTCCTGTGTCATACACAGCTTCTGCTCCACTTTCTGCGTGTATATAGCGTATAGTCAGTCTTGAGGATATCCCTGATGCGGAGTTGATGTTTAATCAGTTTTCAGAGTATTGCTTGCACCTCGTTTACCAAAAAATGGTGTAACTTCATATAAAACCAGAAAAGCCATATCTTTTCTTATTCAAAATTACATCATAGATTGATTCATATAGTTTTATAAATGTGGCACATTAAAGTGGTTTTAAATTAGAGAAAAAGGCAAAAATATCTTGGTTTGAGAGTTAAAATAACTGGGAAAGCATCAGGCACCATTGACATGAGAAGATTTTTCAAGCAGAAGACTCTTCAGTCACTTTGAACTTGCTGATGAGAAATTTTAGGCAGGTTTGGAACCCTCTTAAATAGATAAACCGTACTCACACTATGCTATTTAATCATATTCAAAATATTTCTCAGGTTGTTTGATCAAAGCTGTTGTCAGCTTTGTAATTTTTGAAGTGAAGGGTTCTCTCCGATTTTTGCAGGAAAGAATTACGCACAATAAATAGGCAGCAAGGAACCGATGAGAAACACAGTCTTTTTAATTTGCAAGAAGTTATTTCAACAAAATTCTACCTTAAGAAAATTTTTTAACTTTTTTGATTTGTATAGAACAAAAATAAGTTTCTAACCTCACAATCTAAGTATATCTACCAGGAATGTGTATTTTTAATTTAAATTTCTGGTTTCATCAAATGATTAATTTAACCACAATAGTCACTTCTTATATTACTTATATGAATCACCAGTTCTAAAAAAGCCTTGTCTGGCCACAGACATGGTGCTTCAAGTGGTAGTTGCTGAGCTGCTTAGCAAAGGTCTTCTAAAAGGAGCTACTGGGTCAGCTGTGACCCGGGACAAAGTTGGGAAATTAAGGAATCATTGCTTCTAGAAAAACTACATTTGCAACTCCAGTTTCAAATAGAGGGTCTGACTGCATATATAGAGATTGTTCTTGTGGGAGGAGAAATCCCTGGAGGCTTGGAGGAGCTGAAGGGAATAACATGGGAATTGCTGAAACCCTTTAGTTATGAAGTGAGGAGAAGATTGTCAAGACCAGAGCAATGTATGAAAGAGCTGTGTGTAAAAAAGGATGCGATTATTTGAACACTTAAAATCGTGTGAATTACTTGCTTAGCTCTCCTGTTTTATGTCGACACACATCCTCCACCCGTGTCCCCTGCTCCCTGCTCTGCCCCTGGGGAACGTGGTGCATCTGTGCACGGCTGCCTCGAGACTGGGTGGTCTCACACCATAAACATCACCTCTCACTCCATTCTCAGGTTCACGAGTGTAATCATGTCCGGGAGTAGAATCAAAAATTCACAAAAATTGCATAAAAGGTTCTCTTGGAGCTTCTGAGCCGAGTAACCAGACACATCATTCTCCTGAATGGTACCTGGGAGCTGCCTTTAAAGTTCTTGATATTCCCCTTCAATTGCAAGGAAGGTGACATATCCAAACCCGCTAAAATGTGGTGACCTTACTCTCTCTTATTTTCTGACTTTTAAACAATATAAGACATAATTTTGCTTCTTTATTCCTTTTTTTCATTCCCTCTCCATGATAAAAAAACAGAGAGAGGGCCTATTTTAGTTTAGTTAATGGAATTTGTTAATAAGCGTTAGTAAATTTAGGATTTTAGAAATAAGTTGATTAATATCCAGCATGAATATGTACAGCTGAGAGAAAAATATACGTTTAAAGTTGCTAACAGAGGACTAGGAAGTTATGAGCCAAAGCGCCAAGAGAAGGAGAAACAACTTAAATCATCAGTCTTCATTTCATCCATAGGAGTCTGAGTGCTAAATTAAAATCCTGCATAGTGTTAGTGAGAGCAAAAACCATTATTTAACCAAAAACCATTATTGTCTTTAATATTGTGGCAGTTTGTGAAAGGGATTCAATAGCACAGCTCTGCATAACAAGGCTGTAGCTGCAGTGACCCAGGGGACCCCTTCCAGTTCTGTGCCCCTGCAGTTAATATTTAAAAGGCAAAGCCGTGATGGGGATGAATGATTTTTTTCAGCTGCACAGAAAAAAAATAGCTCCACTTTGTAAACTGAATGCCCTTGCTAGCTCTGCTGAGGTCTGTGTAGAAGGGATCTACTGACTGTGGAAGTTCCTTACCTGGCAGTGAATCATCCATCACTGAAGGTTGGATCTAATTAGTGAAGCCAAGAGGGTTTTCCCAATGTCCTCTAAGTAAGTAAGACTTGAACATCTTGGATTTGACAAACAATCCCCAACCCCTTCCCTGACCTTGGCTATGAACTTCTGGTCAATCAGATGGAACACAAAATATTTAATTTTTTTTTTTTTTTGTTGCTTTCTCATCTTGGTTTTAGAGCCCACCATTGGTTATTGAACACAGATCTAAATTAGAAATTTTCACTTCACAGGAAATGAATAATTTCTATGTGGGATTTTATAAGCCTCCTATTTTTCACAAAATAAAAAGTTCGAAAAAAATTTTTTTGATAACTTGAACCACTGGACTCAAGCAAAGCAAACGTTTTGTCTTTTAATTTTTAATGATGAGACAAACATCAAAAATTTTGATAAAGTTTAAAAACCAACAACTTACTATAAACAATATCTTATTTGAAATTAACAGGAATCTGAGATTTTACAAAGATCTGCATTTTCCCAGAAATGTATTCTGATGGCAAATATTTGACTGTTACAGTTGTTATTAAGTAGAATAAAACTCTTTTGATGAATGGTTGGACATGGAGAGAGAATGGGTTTGATTTCAGTCTGATGACTCAGGTATCACGTAGCAAAACAAGTTATGAAAGCTGGGCTCCAGTGATGATCAAACTGCATAAAATGGAAACATTTACTTATGTTTTCTTCCTTTTCTTTGGTTTTTGATCTTCTGTGCCCCTATTATACATGAAATCTTGTGATGAAAATCATTTTAGAACAGTTATCTGTAGCATAAAGATACTGTGAAATACGTAAACAAATCAAATATTAATTATAAAAGGTTCATTTCCATCCTGTTAACTCTCCTTTGATTCATGAGCAGTAGCTAATCATGGGCAGAGCTTATAAAAGGAACTGAGCCTGAAGCTGTTGTACCTAGGTTGTTTAAAAGCCAATTTTTTGGTGCTGCTCTTTCTGTTATTAATTGCTATATGATTTGAAAATGCATGTGGCAGAAACAGCAACAGCCTCTTGTGGGAGCAGGTCCCTGCTGAGTCCCAGCTTGATGAGAGAAGCACCAAAAATCTGCCTTTTTTTTTTTTT
>VZTA01011364.1:179479-191407 GCA_013398855.1 Mohoua ochrocephala | reverse complement strand
TTTTTTGCATATTTATCACAGTAATGCAGTAGAAATTAGCAAAAATAAATTATTTACATAGTGTGGACTATCATCAATTGCAAAGACAAGATCATAGAAACCATGGGCAATTTAAAGGCAGATGACAAGTTGACTACACGAGGATTTCCTTAGCATTACTTGAGCAAAAGAGCCTGGAGTCAGGCTAACCTGTTCTAAAATCATATGATGATGTTTCCAATAACAACTGCAAGCACAAAACCAAAGAAATGTATTAATGCTGGAATTCCAAGCATCTTTTTTAACACAGGAACAATGCTTTCAGATAAAGGGAGTTAATTAAAAAATGTAGTAGAGTTCAGGCTGAGAGCAATGATTCAGTGTAATCAAAATTTAAAAACATTGAAACCCCAAACACACAGAGCAGGCAAACCCACAGAGGTACTTTTTTGCCAAAGGTTAGCATGTTTTACAAAACCTGAAATGACTTCTTCTATGTTACATATGAAGATAGCTGAAGCAATGTTGCTGGAACAACAGCACCTTTCTTTTAAAATATCCAGTGCGTTAGAAGAAAAAAGTATACCAAGAAGAGGGGCAAATAAGGCTGAGATAGACAAAGACATCTCTGTGAAAGTCACGGAATGCATGTTGGCCATGTAGTGTGGTAGATATTGAAATGTCAGGCAAAAACCACATTTGAATAGGCTCAAGCTATTTGAATAAAACACAAAATGTACTCACTGCCAAATGTCTAGAGTCATTAAATATTGCCTAGGCAAAAGCAAAAATTAAAAATTACAGAAAAAAGACCTGGGGCCAAATTCCAAATTTTAAAAGACAGATATTGGCAAGTATTCCTGAGTAGCAAAAGTGTCTACCTCACCACATTCTGCACAACAGAAGTGTATCCAAACTGTCTGAGGATGTTCCCCAGAATGAAAACTAATCCAACTACATCATAGCTGATGCTGGACAGACACACTGTTGTAGAGGGTATAGCAGACCCCAGCTGTAAGTTCTTTCGCGTGATTCAAGAAACAGGGAAATCCGTCAAAAACTGCACAAGTACAAGATGACTTCATGGTGAGCAATACTCGCTGCAGTATAGGTCACAAAGAACAGTCCTTTTTCCCCAACATCTCAAATCTAAAAGAGTAAATACAAAGTGAGAAATGTCTATATTTGAGATACTAATTATTCAAAGGCCACTGGTAATTACAAAATGCATTTATGGGGAGGGGGAAACAACCTGTGTGTGCAAATCTTTGAAGCTACTGCTGAAAGAAGATGTCATATGACAAATAGTTCACTAAAACATACCCTTTAAATGTATCAATATAAAGGGATGTGAACAAAGAAACTGTTGTCACTGTGATGCTAGTGAGATGGGACACAGGGCAGTACACTTACAGGAGAGAGTTGTCAAGTCCAGGATTACTAGCATCGCCCAAATCCAAATAAGTCAAAATAGAAAAGCAATTTCTTGTAGCAGTGTTTGCATGCAAAATGTTTAAACAATATAGTCAAAGATAGAAAAACTAGTCTAGTTGGAAGTGCCCATAAATAACTTGGGAGTGCTTTTTAAAAAACACTGTCAGTCACAGAAAGCCTTTAGTGTATGCTACTGAAACTGCAAAGTGTAAGCATGAAAGAGACTGACAAATACATTGCTGATTTCTTATCCAGAGCAGCCTTGCAGTGCACAACTACAGCAACTTAACAGGAATGTGAAATCTCTAGCCTGATATTAATGCAGAAAATGCAGAGAGACAGAAGCATCAGCCAAGTCTGCTATGTGCAGTTTCAAGGTAGGGGCTACAACATATCTAAGAACAAATGATACAAGACATAGATTTACGAGTGCTTGCATCTATCATTCTGTCACACTCTGTCAGGACAGCCAGACGCTGTGGGAGAAGTCTTGTCTGCTTCCCAAGAATGCTGGAGCTGCCCAGACGAGCTGAGAAGCCACCATAGCATCATATATAAAGTCAACTGAATCATAAACCCAAGGTCAGTAAAAATAAATCCCCTCAGGTACACACTGAAGCCCTACAGGAACAGCGTTCCGTTCCTCCATAATGCAGTGACACTGCACACTCTGCAGCAGTGCTGCACTAAGCCGAGATATCTGAGATCTCGGAAGCAGCTTTGTCATGCTTATGATGAAACAGAAACTACAGGACACCACGCTTGCTAAAGGTTTTTATTGTAATGACAGTATTTGATAAAAGACAATGAAGTCACACAGCATCCCAGCAGGCTTTGGAACCGACCACAGCCATAACTATAACTGGGCATTTTGTTTGCAAGTCAAGACAGATTATTCCTTCATTGAAGCATGCTGTTTGGTCATGAGTGGCAAAATTCCGATTCTCTCAGTTCTGTTGTTTGAAAATGTAGGCAACTACAGGTAATGTAGAAGCTCAAAATCCTATTACAATCACTGGAAATATAACCAACGCAGTCAAGGAAGTCCTTAGGACTGCTCATCAGAAGGAATATATATGCCTCTTTTACAGAGGACAGCAATTCTTCAGTCTCCAGACTGATGTGTTGACGGGCCACTACTAACTACAATGGAAGTTCAGATAAGTGGTGCACATATAGGTACACACAGACTTTACACATAGTTTAATTTAGGTATTTTAACCTTGAGCTGAATCACATACCAGTGGCATTTTCACGTCACTTAATTTCAATTACCTAGAATACAGTATACAGCCAAAGCACGTTGCCAGCTTCTTTCCACAGTCAGCAGAAGCTTGAGAACTAAACCATTTCAGAGGCTGACTCACCAAACCCACCAAGGCACCTCTCTTAAGATATCACATGCCTATTCAGAGGTGCACATTTCTCCCCACTGACTTCAGAGGCAGTTTACTGAAAGAGACTAGGAAGGACTAACGTGAAGCGAGACAAATCCCACCCCAAGACAATATTATAGTCACTGTCAATGCTGTAGTGATGTATTTTAACAGGCATTGTATCTTACAGCATATCTAAACACATCAGAGAAGGAGCAAAACAATTTTGGTTCCCTGCCATCCTCTGTGCCCAAATGCTCGCAGGTGGGATACAAGGGCTTTCCCCCCTACACCTTTCTAAGCAGCAGAAAGAAGAATACCCTTAAAAGGTTCCTAGGAAAGAAAAATTAAAGCACAAGGAGAGGAGAGTGTGTTATTGAGCCTTGATGGCATGAATTGTCAAGCTCACCAGGGAGACAGGTGCAGAGAAAAACTTTCAGGGAAACCACATCAAACAGAATCTAACATTCCATGCTGGGAATCAGACACTTAGAATTCACTAATCGAAACATTCTTTCATTCATTAGAAATGGGTAAATGGTTTGCAAAGCTTTATTAACTAAAATGGTTAGTCATTTTTTAAAGATCCTAACAGAATAGTAGGGAGCTTGTATCTATCAATAATAACTTCTAATGAGCAGATTATTGCCATCTATACAGTATTTATTAATAGTTTACCAGTATATTATGGACATTAGTACCATCTGCCGCAGATAATTATAACCATGTTGATAGGTGTTTGAACTGATTATAAGACACATATGAATCAGTTAGACTTCATTATAAATGATTAACCATTTTAAAGAATCATTTTGTAAACTCATTATAAAGTATTCATGAATGAATGTTTTTTTATCACAAGCTCCAATTGTTTTTCAGGATCAGATGATACACAGTTAAATGCACGTTTTGCGGTTAAGAAGGCTACCAGCTTAAGTGATTAGCATTTAAAAAATGTGTTATTGTGACACAATTAATAAAAATTGCCACAAATACACATAAAGAGACGGAATTATGGAGTAGCCTTTCATGATATGTCCAATCTGGTATGCTGCTCATTTAAGCGATTGCCATGACTAATTTATGTTCACATTTAGCTTTTGTTGGCATTCAGAAAAATATGCCATTAAAAATTATACAAACTAAGGGCATAAAAAAGTGTCTAGGCTGAGACTATTTATGCCAAGCGATGTTCTGAATTGGAAAAAAAAAAATCTTTAGATAAATTACATCATGAAATCAGTAAGAAAATTAGGGTTTATGATAAAAGCACTGACAACAATGGCAGCATAAATGAGCACCGCTAAAATATCCCCGTCTTTGGAAGAAAATGTTCCTGTACAATACATGCTGGTACTACAGACGGGCACGGCTTAGCTGAGACATTCTCAGTGCTTTAGCTGTTTACTTAGGCAGCAACAGAGTTCTAAGAAATAGTTGCTATGCCAACCCATCACAGGACTATATATATATACATTCATGACCAGGGCTTATTTTGAGAGCTCTGTTACCCTTTTTTCCAAAAGTTTAAATATGCTTCTGCTATATGGTTTCCATTAGGGCAAAACTCTGTTTTCTGTGGGCTACAATGCACACCCCTGATTTTTTCTAAGATAGGGTGTGGAGTATCTAGAGTAACATGAAGACATTTCAAATAGGAAGCAGAACAGCCCTTTGACGTCACATTTCTACAATCACTGAACAGACTGTTCTATTTGCAAGCCTCTAAAGATTTGGTGTTCAGATGATAAAGGGCACTGCTTTTTATAATCTATTATTAACTGTCATGTGTGTATTACTGCAGGAGTTCTCTGAAGAGAAAGCAAAGCATGGTTTGGTGGTATGATGATGAAGTGCTTTTTTGTACTATTTACCAGAACAATTTTCCATATTAACTCCATCCAGCCAGTCTTCCTTTTGAAATACGGGAACAAGGCATAGTAACCTACCTCTGGAACACAGAAGTGATGTCCTCAGATAAATATGCATTTTAAAAGAATTAAAAATCATAGAGGGAGTTCTTTAATTACCTTATTCTGTTTATGTTACTTTAGGGGCTTTTTTTTTTTCAAATGCATTTGAAATTTCAGTCTATTTATTTCATAATTATTGGATGACTACATGCAGCACTGCCATTTCAATTAGATTTTGATGGCTGATAAAACCATTGTTGACAGCAAGTACACAAACGAATGAAGGGAAACCAGATTAGCAATGTTTGTGTCATTGCATTTAAATAAAACTAAATGTTCTGGCAGAAATGTGATCAAACCCAAAGAGAAAAGAAAAACAGTAAATGGCATGGTAGGGATGCCATCATGTCAGAGATAATAATCTTTCTTTAGACATCTGGTTTTTCTGAAGAATAGTTATTTCCTTTGGAGACCTAATTTTAATTCCTGGAGAGTGAAGCCACTTCTTTTTCAGATTAGAAACCCAAAGACATTTATACATGTCTTCTAACAAGAGTTTTGCAACAAGACACACTTCTTGAAATGTGAGAAAAGCAAGAAGATAGGAAAGATATCAATGCAGATACAGAGAGCTCAACCCACTAGAATTGATAAGGCAAGAAAAGCCATTGTGATAAATTCCAAAGGTTAAAACATTTTGTCTATTCTAAAGATCAATATAAAGGGGAAAGGAGAGGATGAGTGTGATAACACCATTTAAGAATGACGATATACTTGCCAGATGAGAATCTGCAGCACACGCTTGTTCTTTTTAAAAGAGAGGAGCATTGAAGCAGCCGTCTCTTGTGTCTCTCTGATTGAAATGAATGACATCCTTTGTATTCATCCAAATGTCTATAGAGAAAATACCTGAAACTAGTGGACAAGAAAGAAAATTATGCATTAAATGCTCTGAATTAAATTTGATACAGCAGTGCTGCCACAGGCTGAATGCAGTTCTCTGCTCAGTCTCAAAGCCTGATTCAGGTCAGTGTTTTTTTAGTTGTTACAGGGTTGAGTTTTTTAATATTTCTCTAGGAAGCAACAGATTAAGCCTATTTTTCAGTGAAATAACTTCATTTTAAAGATTTTCATGTTTTGATTGTTGGAGAAATCTTACATTTCTTGGTGAAAATCTTTATAAAAATCTGAGACTTTTAAGAATTTGTTTCCTTTGTTTATGTCTCACACAATTTCATCAGTTCCTTGGCTTTTAGACTTTTTTCTTCACACATTTTCTGCCCATCATTATCCTTTTTCTTGCTCTCCTTCGATGAGACAACATAGGCTTTGCAGTTCACATCCAGAAGGGATCTTATTCTTTGTCTTATCTAGGTCCACACTGCATTTCACAGATCAAGCCAAACCCAGTTCACAGTTACTATCTGTAGATGTGCCTCCTCACTTAGAAATCACTGTAACACAACTTTGGGGAGCATTAAAGAGAAAATATACTGACTTATGTCTCTCACTAGCACAAAGTGTGAGCTTACTTGCATGATAAAAGGACCAAGACTCTTGAAATTGCTCCACTTGAAAATGTAAGTAGGAAGGACCATTGAAGCCTTCCTGTTAAAAATCAACATGCCAGGTCTGTTGCAGCTGCAGACGTTCCAACAGCAGCAAAAAAGAGACAGAAGAGCTCACTCAAGGAGCACATCGCATCTCTCATCTGGCCTGCTAGAGCCCATTCAGACTGCGCCATAGGAACCAGCCATCCTCCAAACATGCTGAAAACATGTACCTTTGGCTGTCAACAGCATCACGGTACTAGAGGTCAGAGCAGAGCAGACAGTGAGAATTTCTACTGCAGCAGTATTACATGTCTTTGAGGCAAGGAACAGACAGTGTAGATACTGAATTAGAGGAGAAGGATAAGGTGGTTTTGATTAGCTTTGACCTTGAAAAGAGTCTTAAAGTCTGGATGACTCCCAGGGTAACTGTAGAGCAAGGGCAGAAAAGAGGGGGGACCAGTTCTGAAGGACATCCCAATCCACTTTACAAGATAACAATAGAACAGATGTCCACAATTTAGCCAATATCATCAGAATGTATATATCCACCCTTAGTTTCTCATTGACCTTTGAGTCGCTATTAAAGACAAAGTTCTAAATCAGTTTGAAAATTTCAGAGGTGTTCTGAAAGAAATTGTATCTTTTATGCTTGCCACTAGTACTTTATTAGATTAAAAAATAATGAAAAATTTTTTACTTTTTGTATTGTGTTTTAAATGCAAAGGAAAATCCTCCCTATAGTGCATTCCATCAAATGGTCAAATTCAAAACAGCTTGCAGGACTCATCCTAAAGTTAGAATACAGTAAATCCACAATGGAGCAGAATTACTGCAACACAGGGAGTGGGGTGTTTTTTCCTCCTTTTTAAATTTAATATAACTGACTTTCCTAAATGATTTATGGTTCTGGGAGTCCTGCCTCTCTTATCCTTTCAAGAACAATCACAGTAGGCTGGAATGGTTTGAAAGGCTGAGCTAAGGGAGAATCTGCATCCTTATCCCTATAACACTCTGGTGCTCACTGAACTGTTTCCTCAGACTTCTATTTGCAACAAAACTGCTGATCTCAAAACAGCTGCATTATTTCTGTTTTAGTGCTCAATCTGTAAAGAGAGAAAAACATGAGAGATTAATGAGATCTTTTTCTTCTCATGTTACTCCGTTTATCTCATAAAATCTATTTTTCAAGGCTTTCTTTCCAGATCTGCCTGATATCTCTTTGTATCCTCCAGCAGCCCTCTTCAAATTCTCATTTTCTTTTCCAGTGCTTCATCACCAGCTTCTCAAATTACCATGTTATGGGAGAAAAGGTAATAATTAGTTTCACTTTTCTTGATAGATTCCTCACAGTCACAAATATCCAACTACAAACTAAAGATGAAGTGAAAAATAAAAAAAAAATTCTTATCATTAACCATTCTATGCCAGTAAATTGGGGTTTTTTAGTTACTCACGAATAGAGTGTAAGTCAATAGAGTTAAATAGGAAAGTCTCTTCAAAATCTCTTAGATCTATAAAGGATATTGCAACATGAACCTAAAAATAAAAAAAAAAAATAGTAATATACAGTCATTCTACTCTCTTTTTTAGTATTATTCTGTTATACTGAAAATTGATAGCATTGCTGAATTTTTCTAACCATTGTGATTGTCCATTTTTCATGTATTCCTATGAGGCAAATACCAATGCATCTCAGTGCATTATTGCACAGTAAAACTCCTAGGCTACCGGAAACAAGGAAACAGTACTTAAAAACAACAAACACACACTAAACAAACACAAAGCCAAACCAACCAGCAAGCAAAACAGCAGCTCTGCTCTTGAACACAATATGTTTGTATAAATCTGTCTGTGGCCCCCTCTCAAAGCACAGAAGAAACTCCCAGATACCGTGATCATTACATGAATTTCAGCGGCTGCCATTTCAAATCCAGAAAGAGTTCGCTTGATCTTACTTTCAATCACAAATATCCATGGCATCTCAGGCATGAATTATACAAGTATATGCGTCTTCCTAGATCAAAAAACTTCAGATAATTTTCCACTTGAAAGAAAGGAGTGAAAATAAGATGTGACAAATGCTAGCCACATCAATTAATGCTCTTCTGGGATATACTTACATATTGCCCGGGTGAGGGCTGTATCAGAACCTGGGTAGAAATGAGCAGAATATTTCAGCATAGGTAATTAAATACAAAACAGATTCCCTGCTGCAGTTTTTCAATTAGGTACAATAATCTTCTCTACTCTCCATTTTACATTTTTGTAGTGGTGCTCAGTGTTGTTAAGCATTTACTGAATTTGTAATACAGATGTGACTATGTGTCTGCCCTTTGTCAAGCTATTTTATATGTTCATTTTATGACATGTATTTTTAATCATTCTGCATGAAAAGTGTATTTATACATGCAAGTCATTATCACTCCATCTATCTTTAGAATGCCTAAAAGTAAAAATAGTTCGAGATATGTATCTGTATAGATTTTCTTAGAAAGCTGAGAAATTGTGCAAGTTATACGATAGAGTTGTCACAAACTGCATCCTACCTTCCATCTCTTTACAGTTCAGGGGCCATTTCGGTAAATTAAAACTGGCTTCCAATGACGTAAGAGGTTCAATCCGTAAAATCCAAGAAAGGCTTTGGTTTTAAGTACAGTGCAGCAAATTACAAACAAGAATAATTTTGTTTGCTTGTTTGTTGGCAGAGGAATTCTAGATTTTAAGTGGGATAGCCTCAGTAGGGTTACAATCTCCCTTTATGCTTTTCCACCCAAGTATGTGTCAGTGCCGTTTTATTTCAACAGTCAAATGAAATTACTCTTGTGCTTCAGCTGTGCATCTAAAATTGCTGCTGTGAAGTCTTCCCTCAAAAGAAAATTAAGGGGAGTTTGAGGTGTGAGAAAACCTCAGTTGCCACTATTTGAGTTTCATATGAATTAGTATATTTCATTTATTTCACTCACTGAAACAAAATGGTTTTGTTTTCTTTGGTGTCACTCAGAAGCCTAGAATTCAATTCTAAAGAAACACTGAGATAGAAACTGTATTAGCCTGCTCTAAAATACTTACGGAAGATACTTCTTTGGTAAGCTATGTTTATGTCAACAGAAAAAAAGATGCACTAGAGATCACACACAGCAACAGCAACAGAAGAAGGATGGAAACCTGTGGTTCAACTGTCCCCCTAGGTGAGTAAAATTTTATTACAGATATCTCGCACAGCAACTGTACAGCTCGCCCCGGTTGGCACCAGCAAAATCTTGGCTTGTAAGGCACATAATTCCTGTCTTCTATAGAAGTATGTGCAGCTTTAGCAGCCTACGAAGCCTTTGAATGTCAACACAAAAGCTTCTGGGAGTTTCTTCTGATAGCTGATTAGGAGACAAGTAAAATGAAAATCCTTATTTTATTACTAAGTGTGGTGCTTAAAAATATATGAACTCAGGGGAGATATTTTTTAGGTACTTATATTTTTTTTTTCCCTGCTTCTCTCTTTTCTAGTCGAGCATGCTAACTTGTTATATGTTTCTTCTATACATGGCAAATATTATATAGGGGCAAATTAAACATGGTTTCCATGCCAAAAAGCAGAAATGATACTGTTAAATTTTTACCTATCTTGTGGTGGATGGCAAAGGAGCCTGTGGTAGCAGGCCTGGCCATCTTGGTGAGGTGGGCTTTAAACAGACCCAGGGGAGGGGTCTAAACTGGCAACCCCATTGCAACCAACTGGGGAACAAGCCAGGACAATCAAAACAGTAACAAACGTTCCTTAGCTGCCTCTCACGATGAGAAAAAGAAGAAAAAACATCTTCAGATGGTGAGTCTCTTTTTGCAAGGAGTCATGTGGAAAAGGTGAGGTGTAATGGGTACTAGTTCCTCCTGGGGAGATTCCCAATGAACAAAAGAGGAAGATTTTTCTCAATAAGAACAATCAGCTATTGGAATTAACTCTTGATGGAAGCGGCGGATTCCCCAACACTGGACACCTTTAAGACTCAGCTGGGCAAGGTACTGGGTCATCTTGTCTGGACCACGCTTTTTCCAAAAAAAATTGGACCAGATGAACCTTGGTGTCACTTTCAGCCTGGTATTCTATGGTTCTCTGATTATCCCACATAAATAAAAACCAATCAGAATTGTTTGATGTATTGACTGTCCCATCTTTGCTCTCCCAGGAACCCCAGTGCTTCTAAAGGAAGAGACATGAAGAAGATGGGGGTATACTTAACTCCCTCCACAAAAATGAATCCTATCTGAGTGAAGGCAGTAGTCAGTTTCAAAGATGTTGCAGTTCCAACCACATATTCTATGCATACACTGAAAATTTTGAAGAGTTTTGCAGAAAAACTTCAAAAATTTCTCCTGAGGTGATGCGGATCGGGGTGGGTTTTTTTTTTCAGATTCTGTTAAAACAGAGTCACAATGACATTAGCAGAAGCTACACAGAGGTAAAAGTAAATTAATGGGAACGTGGGAGGAAAGAATTTCATCATGCTTTTGACGAGAATGCCTTTGGCACTGTACAATAATTAGTCCAAATTTGCTACATTGCCAAAAAATGTCCTGACTCAAATTTTGAAGCTTTGGCATATTTTGTCTTCATTTTCATGTTATTGTCTTGATAACAGGCAAATGTAAGTAAGATTATAAAGACAAATTTAAATAATATAGAATATGTACTGTGGCCCTGGTCTGTCATGCTCAGACAGGATGTTTATTAATGGAATGAATGTTAGTATTAACACACCAGCAGTACTAGACAAGCAGAAGATGGTCTCTCATTAGAAAGGTAGAAGTTCTGCTAGCAGCACTCCATCTTACCCAGTGTGACATAAAGATTATTACTGAAAGAAATATGCAATTTACTGTCTTGTTCTAATGTTTTTTGCAGTACTTTCAATGGTACCTTAGAATCTCTTGAATGTAATTTATAAAAAGATTCTAAAGAGACTGAAGCTTGCACTTTCTGTTGAAAAGAAATAGGACTCTAAGGTGCTGCGAGGTGCTCCTCAGCATTCTGCCTCTGGTTGATAAATCTGAGGAAATTTTTTCCTATGGCAATTGTAACACTGAGAGAAAAGCTCCTGACTGGGAAACTATGAGGAATCTTAGCCAAGGCAATATTGATGCTTTACGGTGGATACATGCTCAGAGTCAAATTCTTCCTGAGCAATGCAATTTCTCACTTAGATGTAACTGCCTAAGAATCACACATCTAACTGAAGTTTGATTTCAGAATTAAAGAAGAGAAATAATCATTATTAAATTCCCCATTAAAAGTGACGTTCAGAACAACTGGCCTAAACCTTTTGGGATAGCAGAAGACACTTTGGAGATCAAGTGTGTTGGTTCCACAGGTTACCATCTATCTCAGACCAAATACTGAACTTTTCCCTATCTGAAGTATGTGACATGAGTAATAGCTGCTTGCAAGACTTTTGATCTTTGTGTCTGAAGAACATTGAGTTAGAAGTCCTAAGCAGGTTGAAATGAACTGTACTGAAATGAAGATCACAGGAAGATTTGAAAATATAATGATTTTCAATTCCTGAGCATATGAAACTTGGGGCTGACTTTACTTTCATGGGAGTCAATAAAAGCCCTTTTGCTCTTAAAAAAAAAAAAAAAAAAAGAAAAACTGGAAAAATAACATCATTTTTAGAAAATAAC